>MU695500.1:68106-123373 GCA_026770625.1 Nicotiana glauca
ATTTTTCCCTTATATATATATATATATATATATATATATATATAGGCATTTGGTATGGCTATATAATTAAAATTTCATGATGACAATTATTAAGTTTGACGAGCAAAGTGTAACTAATACTATTGTTATAAAACTCATTGTTTATTTTACAATTATTCTTGACGAGTTTTTATTCTTTTAAAAAGATTAATAATAGCATGATTACGTACTTATACACTTGAAACAAGCAGTCAAAAAATTTTCATCCATCCAATTACGTAGAATATTTTTTTATTGTACTTAATTGTGCTCTTTCTCATACTTACGGCAACAACAGGTAAAATCGATGTTAGTTCAAAAATAAATAAATAAATAAATAAGTGATCACTTTTGGTCTAGTTTTATCTCTACCATTACTATAGCAAGATCTTTAATTTTCTTCACGTTGAAAAACATGGTTATCACATTTTTGACTATAGATAATAAAAACTATCAAGGTGGATACCAAGTTTCCAAAGCTGCTTACTATTGAACTCTCTCGTATAATACTCGGTCAATTTTATTATAATGTCCTTGCAAAAATTAGCAAATAAATCAATCGAACTCAAACAAATTATACCAACAAGCAAGCACTAGCTACTCTATTAAAATAATTATTAAGCTCCAAAACTTGTAAATTTATAATAGCATAAAATATTTTAATAAAAGTAATGTGATTTTAAATTTTGGACCTCTTAACTAGACATTTCAAATAGAAGAAAAGGATGAAAAAAAGAAGAAGAAGAAGAAGAAGAAGGGAGATTGATTATGAAATTGGGGGAAGGGATGTGTCTTTCGTTCTCAAAGTCTTTGCCAATATATAGCGATGCTGAGAAGTTCTATTTTGTATCTAATACAATTGACATTAGTTGTATGAGACTCCGATTTATCTCATAAAATTGTAGACCCTAATCTTACACTTCTGGGTCCACAGAATTCGGGGTCCACAAAACTGTGAGACAAAAAGTTACCCCATACAACTAGTGTAAGTTGTATGAGACACAAAATAAAATTTTTCCGACTCAAGAGAGGGAGAATGTTCGCGATTTGGTATTTCTATATTTTTTTTGGGTATTTTGAAACTCAACATAATGACCAAAAAAGTAAATTTAGGTTCACGTGCTCCACCCTATTCCATATGAATCCGTCCCAGAAAAATTTGTCCCCATATTATTACACAATTAGCGTGGTACCTCATTTCCCTCAAACAATTTCCCCCCTTCTTCATCTTCTACCACTATAATTCCTCCTTCTATCTCGCTATTGTCATCATCAACACCACCACAACCACCAGATAATTGTATTTGTTTACTGGTCTTTTTATAATTGGTAGAAAAAATACAGTTTCATCTAGGAAAAGAATAGTAAGATTTTAAAAAACTTGTGATTAGGGATGGCTCAAGAACATCAGGTGCTTAAAACTAAATTTTAAGAGACATTACACATTTTAAAATATTCATATTGAGTAACTGACATTTAAATTTGACATCTCTGGTAAGCACCATTTTTCGCTGCATACAAGTATAAATTAGATATATTCTAGTTACAAAATTTGGCTGGCAAAATACCTTAAACCATTCATAAACTTGGCAAAATACCTTAAATAATTTTTTTTTAAATTATTTTTTTACCTTTTTAAGAATATTACTTTTTAGATAATTTTTTCCGAATACAATTTATAATAAAACATGGATAGAACTACATTATTCATGCTAAATATTTTTATTTGGCCAAAAAAAATAAAGTTTTAGTTAATTTTTTTTGAATTTGACCTGAAAATAAAGATTTATACAATTGAAATAAATAGTCAAGGCATCTAAAAAGTTATAAAAAATACATAGTTTGAAATTAATTATTTTGGCTATAATTTTTTTATATAGATCTTGATTACAGTGCTCTAATTTGTTTTTTGTTTTTTTTTTTTACATATTTTACCTAAAAAAAAAGTTAAATGCACGGTTGATATAAATAGTCATTGCATCAAAAGAAAAAATAAGAGTGTACAATTGCAAGAAATTACAAGTGCAATTGTACAATCTTGTTATTTCTTCTTTTGATGCAATGACTATTTATTTCAACTATATATTTTATAACTTTTTAGATGCCTTGACTATTTATTTCATTTGTACAAACTTTATTTTCAGGTCAAATTCAAAAAAGATTAACTACTAAAACTTATTATTTTTGGCCAAATAAAATTTTTTTGCCTAAATAATGTAGTTATATCCAAGTTTTATTATAAATTTTATTCGAAAAAAGATTATCTAAAAAGTAATATTCTTAAAAGGGTAAAAAAAATGTCACATTGACAAAAAAATCCACAAGCAAGTGCACCCACACTTTTTGCTACATCAGCATCTCGGGGGTAATGACCCTCAAAAGGCTAAGTTGAAGGGATCGTACATAGTTCACGGATGATACTAATAATTTGAGCAAAGTTTAAGGGTAGTGTAAGGTATTTTGCCAATTTGGTTTAGATGTTTTGTGGGAAAAAAATCATGACTAGATCGGACAATCACATATTTAATCTACCAAATTTAAACTTAGTTACGAGTTGATATTTTTCTAGTATAAAAAATACATATGCGTCAAACATAGCATACTTGAATCTTCTGCATGCCTAATCTGTATAAAAAGAACAACCTCTCCAGTGCCAAATCATACAATCACCATATTAAAAAATCAAAGAGTAAAAAGATGTCGGTTTTTGCAGTTATTCCATTCTTTCTATTTGTGTTTTTTATTTTCAGATCATATTTGCCCTCATCCAAAACCAAGAATAATCTTCCACCATCTCCACCAAAGCTTCCATTAATCGGTCACTTCCACAAACTGGGCTTACAGCCTCACCGCTCTCTACAAAAACTATCAAATGAACATGGTCCCATGATGATGCTTCATTTCGGTAGCGTACCTGTGCTTATCGCTTCATCAGCTGAAGCTGCTTCCGAAATCATGAAAACCCAAGATTTGTCTTTTGCAACCAAACCAATTTTAGCCATTACCACCAAGCTTTTCTTCGGCCCAAAGGACATTGCCTTCACCCCTTATGGGGATTACTGGAGGAATGCCAGAAGCATTTGCATGCTTCAGCTTTTGAACAACAAAAGAGTCCAATCTTATCGAAAGATAAGGGAAGAAGAGACTTCTCTTCTTCTCCAGAGGATTAGGGAATCGCCAAATGGAGAAGTTGATTTGACGGAGCTGTTCGTCTCCATGACTAATGACATTGTTTGTAGGGTGGCGTTAGGAAGGAAGTATTGTGATGGGGAAGAAGGGAGAAAGTTCAAGTCTTTGCTGTTAGAGTTGGTGGAATTGTTGGGAGTTTTTAACATAGGAGATTACATGCCATGGCTTGCATGGATGAATCGTTTCAATGGTTTGAATGCCAAACTGGATAAAGTGGCGAAAGCGTTTAATGCATTTTTGGAGGGTGTGATTGAGGAACACAGAGGAAATAAAAAATCAGACACTGAAACTGAAGGGGCAGACTTCGTGGATATATTATTGCAGGTTCAGAAAGAAAACAAGGCTGGTTTTCAAGTCGAAATGGATGCAATCAAAGCTATTATCATGGTATAAATATAAATATATATATATATATCACTGGCTATTTTTTTCTTGTTGATGTCTTGAGCTGAGGGTCTCCTGGAAACAGCCTCTCTGCCCTCCGGGGTAGGGGTAAGGTCTGCGTACATATTACCCTCCCCAGACCCCACTTGTGGGATTATACTGGGTTGTTGTTGTTGTTGTTGTTGGCTATTTCTTTCTTATATAATTACCCTCCAACGAACAAACTAACTATTAATTGTTTGTTGCAGGATATGTTTGCTGCGGGAACGGATACAACTTCCACACTTGTAGAGTGGACAATGAACGAGCTCTTAAGAAATCCAAAAACTTTGAATAAGTTGAGAGATGAGGTGAGACAAGTGACTCAAGGGAAGAGAGAGGTAACAGAGGATGATTTAGAGAAAATGCCGTATTTAAGAGCAGCAGTAAAGGAGAGTTCTAGGCTACACTCTCCAGTGCCACTTCTTCCTCGAGAAGCAATTAAGGATGCAAAGGTTTTGGGCTACGATATAGCTGCAGGGACTCAAGTCCTCGTATGTCCATGGGCAATCTCAAGAGATCCAAACCTTTGGGAAAATCCAGAGGAATTTCAACCTGAAAGATTCCTGGATAATTCCATAGATTACAAAGGCTTACATTTCGAGTTAATTCCATTCGGTGCAGGTAGGAGGGGTTGTCCTGGCGTCACATTTGCTAAGTTTGTAATTGAGCTAGCATTGGCAAGATTAATGTTCCATTTTGATTTCTCGCTACCCAACGGAGCTAAGCCTGAGGATTTGGACGTGGATGAATCTGCTGGAATTACTGTTGGAAGGAAGTTCCCCCTTTTAGCCGTGGCCACTCCACGCTCGTCATTTTAATTTTTCTATGCCTTAAAAACTACTACTGAATAACTGCCTAGTAAATAATCTATGCCTTTTATGGCCGAATCATTATGACATTAATGATCCGTTTATAATAAACAATCGTAACTGTTTGTGGAAATTTTGTATCGGTTCCAATTCATATTCCTCATTAACTAGAGGGTCGTAAATATTTCCCTTCTTTCTGTCTTGATTCATTCAACCCATATTTGCTGAATGATTTAGACACGAGCAACTGCATCCCTTCATCCCGTGAGTGATTTGCCCGCGCCTCTTGTATCACATGCATCTTCTAATGCAATTTTCTAGCTGTCATCTTCTTAGTGATCTACATATCATGTCTTGTCAGCCACACGTAATTCCACGTGTCATGTTTATTTTCTACTAATACAATAAAAATCTGTGGAACCTCAAACTATAGAAACGGCTTTGGTGGTTTGGGATAGAAGACAAGAATCTTGTATTTACCATATTTTACGATATTGTTGTCATAATTTCAGGCAGCTATTTACTTTATGCACTTAATTATGGAAATTCTACTCTATAGAATGCAATTTTTTTCCGTTTAACATGACTAATGAGACATAAAATGTTGTATCAGCACCACAATACTAACTCTTAGAATCCTAAACCTATACTCCAATAGCCATGCACCCACTCCCCGGTCCACTTCGTGGAAAAATACTTTTCCATACTTGATGTTTGCACGAAATCAAATTAATTTTCATGATTAAATAACAAATGAAGGTAAGAGTATAGACACTTTAAAGATAGTTAGTTTTGCAAGTTGATATATGTTTGACTTAAAAAGATGTTAAATACTTTATAAGTGAAAACAGTCAGAATGAATCATGGGTAAATCGTAATCGAAGATAATGATACCTAGAGATATGCATTGTGTTCTTTATTGCTTCTAATGGATTGGAAACTCAAGAGAGAGAGAGAGAGTTTGATGCTTGTTCAATAAAATTCGAGATCCCCTTTAAAATATTGGGATCCTCCCCTTTTATAATAGGAGACCCTCCTTGAAATAATAAAATAATACAGAGGTTGGTCGCGTCCCTTTGGGGAGACGACGGGACCGATGATACAGTACACTCCGACGTCCTTAGGTCGTGCCCTTACTTCGGTTAGCATATACTCGTTGGTCGTTCCTACCAATGTGGGGGTGTAATGGGTAGAATTTGACCGCATACAGTTAGTCCCTCCGTTTTTCGGTGACGCATCACGGTGCGTCTCCGATGAACGAAACTACGAACCTCGTTCTAGGAGAATTTGACCTTGCTTGAAGACAGCATCGTGAATGAGAGTGAACGTTTGAGATTATTGAAATGTTGACGCACACTCTCTTTCTTAGAGTGATATCATCACACACATACGTCATCATTACGCATATTCCCGATGAGGCATAAAAGGCGTTCTGATGCTTGGTTTACCACGCCTGTTTGAACTATGTTTCTTCGATTTCAGCGCCTCCCAACCGTATAAATAAGGGAAGGGTTTAACTTGATCCGACTTTTGGTCATTTGCAAGCATTTTCTAGCCTTTCAAGAAGACACTCCCTTTCTACGAAACCCCACCGTTTCTCAGAAATCACACTTTCTGTTGTGTCATACACCGCTTCCTAAACGAAAATTATGGCAAAACCCCGATGGGATAATAATTCGAGGGCTCGCGATAACATGCCATCCGATGTACCGCCTCCATCTGGCGGTGATGAGGGAGAGGGAGAAGAGGACCTCACCCCTCTTACTGTGGACAACGTGCTACCAAAACAACTTCTTGTTAGGAAAGACTTCCAAAATGACTCTCCCGCGCAACCTTTGGAGCTTTTTGAGTTAAAGCAGGATCACTTAGAGGGTTTTCACACGTCGTTCGGTAGACCTGATTAAGTGGAGATGGTCCCAACGGGAACGGATTATGCGAATGTCCACAGACCGGGATATTGCACGTTCTATGAATATCCATTTTTGATTGGTTATGGTCTTCCCATCTTTCCTTTGGCAGAGGAGCTTTGCCGCTTTTACAACATGTGTCTATCTCAACTTACTCCATACACCTTAAAAGTGTGTACGATAAAGTCTACATACGCGGAGCTGGCTAGGTGTGAGGTCTCTGTCCACAACCTTTTGCAGTTATTCAGCGCCGGTTATCTAAGGGGTACCATACTGCAATTGAAGAGCCGTGGTTCGAAGGGGCTGGTGGTCAAGACCGATGACCGAGCCAGCCATGGTTACTGGCGTAGGTACTTCTTTATTAAAATGGAGCACCTGGTGTCTAACCCTATCGGGTTCCCAGAGAGGTGGAATTTGAAACGTAAGCATTTCCATTCGTCGAATTCTTTATCATACGTGACCTTGGCGGTTCTAGTCGTACCATTGAGGTCGTCCTCATCCGCTCGTACTTCGGCATAGTAAGCATTGTGGATCTCTTCCCATGTGGTGGGGGGATATTTCATGAGTCGGCTCAGTAGCTTTTTGGTCACCCTCGAACCATCTCTGTTCAGCCCGTTTTGGAAAGCTGCGACTGTCATGCCTTCCGATACATTTGGTAGGCTCATCTTTACCCTGTTGAACCTGGCCAGGAAGTCCCTAAGTCCCTCTCCTACGGTTTTCCTGACAGCGAAGATATCGTTAACCCTGGCCTCTGCTTTCTTTGCTCCTGCATGGGCGGTGGCGAACTTATCTGCCATATCTTCGAATGTTGATATTGTCCTAGCCGGTAGCTGAGAGTACCATGTTAGGCCCCCCCTGTCAACGTTTCTCTGAACTTTTTCAGCAATACAGATGGTACTTGTTCTTTCGATAAATCATTGCCCTTCACAGCGGTCACATAGTGGATTAGGTGGTCTTTGGGATCCATAGTCCCATCATATATTCTCAAGTAATGCGACATCTTGAAGTTTTTCGGGATCGGGTGAGGGGCAGCTTCCTCGTTGTACGGTTGTTCGGCGAATGTTCCTACGTCACGTTTTGGTAATAACTTAGAAGCACCGGGAATTTTGTTTACTCTTTCCTGATGCTCTTTCATTTGATCTCAAAGTGCTTTGTTCGCATTCTCCATTTCTTCCATCTTCTTAAGGATGGTTGTGAGTGCACCATCGTTGACCAGGACATCGATGTGGGTGTTATTTGTTCGTATAATATCGGGTTCACCGGTAGTAGAGGCGATGTCTGCCACTGATGGATTTATAATGTTGCTTTGGGGTGACTTTTCAAGCAAACTATCTAGAGTGTTCATCAACCACTCATCCAGTAGTTTCTTGACCCTCGGGGGTGGTATTTCTTTGGCTGTAGATGTAGAGGATCCTTTTTCGTGCAAGATTGTCAGATCTTCAGATGAAGAGGGTGAGATCTCTCCATCCGGTGCACTACCAGGTGTTGTAGTCAAGATGTTCTCTCTGTTGGCCTCGTTGAGAGGGCCTATGAGATTGGCTGTGACGCCAGCTATTGTTTTCATTCTTGCATCATTTTCTGTCATTTTTGGCTTCTGTAGGATGTGAAGAACAGTGGTTCGTTGTTCTTTTTTGATATTCTAGGTGCAAACTAAGATTTTGATAGCCGGAATACCCACAGACGACGCCAAATTGTTTGACTTAAAAAGATGTTAAATACTTTATAAGTGAAAACAATCGGAATGAATCAAGGTTAAATCATAATCGAAGATAATGATACCTAGAAATATGCGTTGTGTTCTTTATTGCTTCTAATGGATTGGAAACTCAAGAGAGAGAGAGAGTTTGATGCTTGTTCAATAAAATTCAAGACCCCCTTCACAACAATGGGATCCTCCCCTTTTATAATAGGAGACCCTCCTTGAAATAATAAAACAATACAGAGGTTGGTCGCGTCCCTTCGGGGAGACGACGGGACCGATGATACAGTTCACTCCGACATCCTTAGATCGTGCCCTTACTTCGGTTAGCGTACACTCGTTGGTCGTTCCTACCAACATGGGGGTGTAATGGATAGAATTTGACCCCATACAGTTAGTCCCTCCGTTCATCGGTGACGCATCGGGATGCGTCCTCGATGGACGGAACTACGAACCTCGTTCTAGGAGAATTTGACCTTGCTTGAAGATGGCGTCGTGAATGAGAGTGAAAGTTTGAGATTATTGAAATATTGACGACACTCTCTTTCTCTACATAGACGGAGCTGGCTAGGTGCGAGGTCTCTGTCCACCACCTTTTGCAGTCATTCAGCGTCGGTTATCTAAGGGGTACCATGCTGCATTTGAAGAGCCGTGGCTCGAATGGGATGGTGCTCAAGACCGATGACCGAGCCAGCCGTGGTTTCTGGCGTAGGTACTTCTTTATTTAAACGGAGCACCTGGTGTTGAACCCTGTCGCTTTCCCAGAGAGGTGGAATTCGAAACGTAAGCATTTCCATTCGTCGAATTCTTTAACATACGTGACCTCGGTGGTTCTGGTCGTACCATTGAGTTCGTCCTCATCCGCTCGTACTTTGGCACAGTAAGCATTGTGGATCTCTTCCCATGTGGTGGGGGATATTTCATAAGTCGGCTCAGTAGCTTTTTGTTCGCCCTCAAACCATCTCTGTTCAGCTCGTTTTGGAAAGTTGCGACTGCAATGCCTACCGATACATTTGGTAGGCTCATCCTTACCCTGTTGAACCTGGCCACGAAGTCCCTGAGTCCCTCCCCTACGGTTTGCCTGAAAGCAAAGATATCGTTAACCCTGGCCTGTGCTTTCTTTGCTCCTGCATGGGCGGTGGCGAACTTATCCGCCAAATCTTCGAATATTGATATTGTCCTAGCTGGTAGCTGAGAGTACCATGTTAGGCCCCCCTGTCAACGTTTCTCCGAACTTTTTCAGCAATACAGATGGTACTTGTTCTTTCGACAAATCGTTGCCCTTCACAGCGATCACACATTGGATCAGGTGGTCTTCGGGATCCGTAGTCCCGTCATATATTCTCAAGTAAGGCGACATCTTGAAGGTTTTCGGGATGGGTGAGGGGCAGCCTCCTCGTTGTAAGGCTGTTCCACGAATCTTCCTAACTCGCGTTTCAGCAATAACTTAGGAGCACCGGGAATTTTGTCTACTCTTTCCTGATGCTCTTTCATTTTATCTCGAAATGCTTCGTTCTCATTCTCCATTTCTTCCATCTTCTTAAGGATAGCTGCGAGTGCACCATCGTTGACCAGGACATCGATGTGGGTGTTATTTGTTCGTACAGTATCGGGTTCACCGGTGGTAGAGGCGATGTCTGCCACTGATGGATTTATAATGGTTCTTTGGGGTGACTTTTCAAGCAAACTACCTAGAGTGTTTCATCAACCACTCATCCAGTAGTTTCTTGACCCTAGGGGGTGGTGTTTCTTTGGTTGTAGATGTAGAGGCTCCTTTTTCGTGCAAGATTGTCAGATCTTCAGATGAAGAGGGTAAGATCTCTCCATCCGGTGCACTACCAGGTGTTGTAGTCAATATGTTCTCTCTATTGGCCTCGTTGAGAGAGCCTATGAGATTGGCTGTGACGCCTGCTATTGTTTTCATTCTTGCATCATTTTCTGTCAGTTTTGGCTTCAGTAGGGTGTGAAGAACAGTGGTTCGTTGTTCTTATTTGATATTCTAGGTGCAAACTAAGATTTTGATTGCCGGAAAACCCACAGACGACGCCAAATTGTTTGACTTAAAAAGATGTTAAATACTTTATAAGTGAAAACTATCATAATGAATCAAGGGTAAATCGTAATCGAAGATAATGATACCTAGAAATATGTGTTGTGTTCTTTATTGCTTATAATGGATTGGGAAATCAAGAGAGAGAGAGAGAGAGAGTTTGATGCTTGTTCAATAAAATTCAAGGGACTGGTGGTCAAGACCGATGACCGAGACAGCCGTGGTTTCTGGCGTAGGTACTTCTTTATTAAAACGGAGCACCTGGTGTCTAACCATGTCGCTTTCCCAGAGAGGTGGAATTCGAAACGTAAGCATTTCCATTCGTCGAATTCTTTATCGTACGTGACCTCGGTGGTTCTGGTCGTACCATTGAGTTCGTCCTTATCCGCTCGTACTTTGGCATAGTAAGCATTGTGGATCTCTTCCCATGTGGTGGGGGATATTTCTTAAGTCGGCTCGGTAGCTTTTTGTTCGCCCTCGAACCATCTCTGTTTAGCCCATTTTGGAAAGTTGTGACTGCCATGCCTACCGATACATTTGGTAGGCTCATCCTTTTCCTGTTGAACCTGGCCACGAAGTCCCTGAGTCCCTCTCCTACGGTTTGCCTGAAAGCGAAGATATCGTTAACCCTGGCCTATGCTTTCTTTGCTCCTGCATGGGCGGTGGCGAACTTATCTGCCAAATCTTCGAATATTGATATTGTCCTAGCTGGTAGCTGAGTGTACCATGTTAGGCCCCCCTATCAACATTTCTCCAAACTTTTTCAGCAATACAGATGGTACTTGTTCTTTCGACAAATCGTTGCCCTTCACAGCGGTCACACAGTGGATCTAGTGGTCTTCGGGATCCGTAGTCCCGTCATATATTCTCAAGTAAGGCGACATCTTGAAGGTTTTCGGGATGGGTGAGGGGTAGCCTCCTCGTTGTAAGGCTGTTCGACGAATCTTCCTAAGTCGCGTTTTGGCAATAGCTTAGGAGCACCGGGAATTTTGTCTACTCTTTCCTGATGCTCTTTCATTTGATCTCGAAGTGCTTTGTTCTCATTCTCCATTTCTTCCATCTTCTTAAGGATGGTTGCGAGTGCACCATCATTGACCAGGACATTGATATGGGTGTTATTTGTTCGTACAATATCGGGTTCACCGGTGGTAGAGGCGATGTCTGCCGCTGATGGATTTATAATGTTGCTTTGGGATGACTTTTCAAGCAAACTACATAGATTATTCATTAACCACTCATCCAGTAGTTTCTTGACCTTCGGGGGTGGTGTTTCTTTGGCTGTAGATGTAGAGGCTCCTTTTTCGTGCAAGATTGTCAGATCTTCAGATAAAGAGGGTGAGATCTCTCCATCTGGTACACTACCAGGTGTTGTAGTCAAGATGTTCTCTCTGTTGGCCTCGTTGAGAGGGCCTATGAGATTGGCTGTGACGCCTGCTATTGTTTTCATTCTTGCATCATTTTCTGTCAGTTTTGGCTTCTGTAGGGTGTGAAGAACAGTGGTTCGTTGTTCTTATTTGATATTCTAGGTGCAAACTAAGATTTTGATTGCCGGAATACCCACAGACGACGTCAAATTGTTTGACTTAAAAAGATGTTGAATACTTTATAAGTGAAAACAATCATAATGAATCAAGGGTAAATCGTAATCGAAGATAATAATACCTAGAAGTATGCGTTGTGTTCTTTATTGCTTCTAATGGATTGGAAACTCAAGAGAGAGAGAGAGTTTGATGCTTGTTCAATAAAATTCAAGACCCCCTTCACAACATTGGGATCCTCCCCTTTTATAATAGGAGACCCTTCTTGAAATAATAAAATAATACAAAGGTTGGTCGCGTCCCTTGGGGGAGACGACGGGGCCGATGATACAGTTCACTCTGACGTGCTTAGGTCGTGCCTTTACTTCGGTTAGCGTACAATCGTTGGTCGTTCCTACCAACGTGGGGATGTAATGGATAGAATTTGACCCCATGCAGTTAGTCCCTCCGTTCATCGGTGACGCATCGGGGTGCGTCCTCGATGGACGGAACTACGAACCTCATTCTAGGAGAATTTGACCTTGCTTGAAGACGGCGTCATGAATGAGAGTGAAAGTTTGAGATTATTGAAATGTTGACGCACACTCTCTTTCTCTACATACACGGAGCTGGCTAGGTGGGAGGTCTCTGTCCACCACCTTTTGTAGTTATTCAGCGTCGGTTATCTAAGGGGTACCATGCTGCATTTGAAGAGCTGTGGCTCGAAGGGGCTGGTGGTCAAGACCGATGACCGAGACAGCCGTGGTTTCTGGCGTAGGTACTTCTTTATTAAAACGGAGCACCTGGTGTCTAACCATGTCGCTTTCCCAGAGAGGTGGAATTCGAAACGTAAGCATTTCCATTCGTCGAATTCTTTATCGTACGTGACCTCGGTGGTTCTGGTCGTACCATTGAGTTCGTCCTTATCCGCTCGTACTTTGGCATAGTAAGCATTGTGGATCTCTTCCCATGTGGTGGGGGATATTTCTTAAGTCGGCTCGGTAGCTTTTTGTTCGCCCTCGAACCATCTCTGTTTAGCCCATTTTGGAAAGTTGTGACTGCCATGCCTACCGATACATTTGGTAGGCTCATCCTTTTCCTGTTGAACCTGGCCACGAAGTCCCTGAGTCCCTCTCCTACGGTTTGCCTGAAAGCGAAGATATCGTTAACCCTGGCCTATGCTTTCTTTGCTCCTGCATGGGCGGTGGCGAACTTATCTGCCAAATCTTCGAATATTGATATTGTCCTAGCTGGTAGCTGAGTGTACCATGTTAGGCCCCCCTATCAACATTTCTCCAAACTTTTTCAGCAATACAGATGGTACTTGTTCTTTCGACAAATCGTTGCCCTTCACAGCGGTCACACAGTGGATCTAGTGGTCTTCGGGATCCGTAGTCCCGTCATATATTCTCAAGTAAGGCGACATCTTGAAGGTTTTCGGGATGGGTGAGGGGTAGCCTCCTCGTTGTAAGGCTGTTCGACGAATCTTCCTAAGTCGCGTTTTGGCAATAGCTTAGGAGCACCGGGAATTTTGTCTACTCTTTCCTGATGCTCTTTCATTTGATCTCGAAGTGCTTTGTTCTCATTCTCCATTTCTTCCATCTTCTTAAGGATGGTTGCGAGTGCACCATCATTGACCAGGACATTGATATGGGTGTTATTTGTTCGTACAATATCGGGTTCACCGGTGGTAGAGGCGATGTCTGCCGCTGATGGATTTATAATGTTGCTTTGGGATGACTTTTCAAGCAAACTACATAGATTATTCATTAACCACTCATCCAGTAGTTTCTTGACCTTCGGGGGTGGTGTTTCTTTGGCTGTAGATGTAGAGGCTCCTTTTTCGTGCAAGATTGTCAGATCTTCAGATAAAGAGGGTGAGATCTCTCCATCTGGTACACTACCAGGTGTTGTAGTCAAGATGTTCTCTCTGTTGGCCTCGTTGAGAGGGCCTATGAGATTGGCTGTGACGCCTGCTATTGTTTTCATTCTTGCATCATTTTCTGTCAGTTTTGGCTTCTGTAGGGTGTGAAGAACAGTGGTTCGTTGTTCTTATTTGATATTCTAGGTGCAAACTAAGATTTTGATTGCCGGAATACCCACAGACGACGTCAAATTGTTTGACTTAAAAAGATGTTGAATACTTTATAAGTGAAAACAATCATAATGAATCAAGGGTAAATCGTAATCGAAGATAATAATACCTAGAAGTATGCGTTGTGTTCTTTATTGCTTCTAATGGATTGGAAACTCAAGAGAGAGAGAGAGTTTGATGCTTGTTCAATAAAATTCAAGACCCCCTTCACAACATTGGGATCCTCCCCTTTTATAATAGGAGACCCTTCTTGAAATAATAAAATAATACAAAGGTTGGTCGCGTCCCTTGGGGGAGACGACGGGGCCGATGATACAGTTCACTCTGACGTGCTTAGGTCGTGCCTTTACTTCGGTTAGCGTACAATCGTTGGTCGTTCCTACCAACGTGGGGATGTAATGGATAGAATTTGACCCCATGCAGTTAGTCCCTCCGTTCATCGGTGACGCATCGGGGTGCGTCCTCGATGGACGGAACTACGAACCTCATTCTAGGAGAATTTGACCTTGCTTGAAGACGGCGTCATGAATGAGAGTGAAAGTTTGAGATTATTGAAATGTTGACGCACACTCTCTTTCTCTACATACACGGAGCTGGCTAGGTGGGAGGTCTCTGTCCACCACCTTTTGTAGTTATTCAGCGTCGGTTATCTAAGGGGTACCATGCTGCATTTGAAGAGCTGTGGCTCGAAGGGGCTGGTGGTCAAGACCGATGACCGAGACAGCCGTGGTTTCTGGCGTAGGTACTTCTTTATTAAAACGGAGCACCTGGTGTCTAACCATGTCGCTTTCCCAGAGAGGTGGAATTCGAAACGTAAGCATTTCCATTCGTCGAATTCTTTATCGTACGTGACCTCGGTGGTTCTGGTCGTACCATTGAGTTCGTCCTTATCCGCTCGTACTTTGGCATAGTAAGCATTGTGGATCTCTTCCCATGTGGTGGGGGATATTTCTTAAGTCGGCTCGGTAGCTTTTTGTTCGCCCTCGAACCATCTCTGTTTAGCCCATTTTGGAAAGTTGTGACTGCCATGCCTACCGATACATTTGGTAGGCTCATCCTTTTCCTGTTGAACCTGGCCACGAAGTCCCTGAGTCCCTCTCCTACGGTTTGCCTGAAAGCGAAGATATCGTTAACCCTGGCCTATGCTTTCTTTGCTCCTGCATGGGCGGTGGCGAACTTATCTGCCAAATCTTCGAATATTGATATTGTCCTAGCTGGTAGCTGAGTGTACCATGTTAGGCCCCCCTATCAACATTTCTCCAAACTTTTTCAGCAATACAGATGGTACTTGTTCTTTCGACAAATCGTTGCCCTTCACAGCGGTCACACAGTGGATCTAGTGGTCTTCGGGATCCGTAGTCCCGTCATATATTCTCAAGTAAGGCGACATCTTGAAGGTTTTCGGGATGGGTGAGGGGTAGCCTCCTCGTTGTAAGGCTGTTCGACGAATCTTCCTAAGTCGCGTTTTGGCAATAGCTTAGGAGCACCGGGAATTTTGTCTACTCTTTCCTGATGCTCTTTCATTTGATCTCGAAGTGCTTTGTTCTCATTCTCCATTTCTTCCATCTTCTTAAGGATGGCTGCGAGTGCACAATCGTTGGCCTGGACATCGATATGGGTGTTATTTGTTCGTACAATATCAGGTTCACCGGTGGTAGTGGCGATGTTTGCCACTGATGGATTTCTAATGTTGCTTTGGGGTGGCTTTTCGAGCAAGCTACCTAGAGTGTTCATCAACCACCCCTCCAGTAGTTTCTTGACCCTCGGGGGTGGTGTTTCTTTGGTTGCAGATGTAGAGGCTCCTTTTTCGTGCAAGATTGTCAGATCTTCTGATGAAGAGGGTGAGATCTCTCTATCCAGTGCACTACCAGGTGTTGTACTCAAGATGTTCTCTCTACTGGCCTTGTTGAGAGGGCCTATGACATTGATTGTGATGCCTGCTGTTGTTTTCATTCTTGCATCATTTTCTGTCATTTTTGGCTTCTGTAGGGTGTGAAGAACGGTGGTTCGTTGTTCTTTTTTGATATTCTAGTTGCAAACTAAGATTTCGATTGCTGAAATCCCCACAGACGGCGCCAAATTGTTTGATTTAAAAGATGTTAAATACTTTATAAGTGGAAACAATCAAAATGAATTAAGGGTAAATCGTAATCGAAGATAATGAAACCTAGAGATATGCGTTGTGTTTTTTATTGCTTCTAATGGATTGGAAACTCAAGAGAGAGAAAGAGAGAGAGTTTGATGCTTGTTGAATAAAATTCCAGATCCCCTTTACAACATTGGGATCCTCCCCTTTTATAATAGGAGACCCTCCTTGAAATAATAAAATAATACAGAGATTGGTCGCGTCCCTTCGGGGAGACGACTAGACCGATGATACAGTTCACTCCAACATAGGTCGTGTCCTTACTTCGATTAGCGTATACTCGCTGGTCGTTCCTACCAACGTGGGGGTGTAATGGGTAGAATTTGACCCCATACAATATAGAGTTCTTACGAGGTGTTTCACATTTTTAATTTCATCTTCCGGCACCGTAGATAATTTTCAGACGTGAGAAGCATGGCCAACGGGACACCTGTAAGTCCACAGAAGGAAAATTTTCAGAATTTTAAAGAGCAACGTGCACTTACCAGTTACCACACATAGCTTTTAATTCCTAATCAATTGATGCAATAATAAACTTCTTAGATTAGGTGAAAGAAGGAAATAAATGGGTGGGAAACATAGTTCAGGAAGGAAAAAAAAATGTGTAAGTAAGAGTTGATTAATTGATAAAAGATACAAATAATTTTCCTTTTATTTGTAAAAGATATAGTTGTTAATTAATTGACAAAGCTTTAGACTTAAACTATTATAACTTGTAAAGAACATAATAAATAATTATGAAAATAAATTTACTTCCAGAGAAGAATTAAATAAATTGCCTCATTTTCAAAAAGAGAAATGCTCAAGATCATCATGTGGTTCTTGAGAGTCGACCTCGTTGGTCAAATTAGAAAGTCATTTGCGCGACTTGGACTATTTTTCAAGTTGAAAATGTTTGCTGTCTGCAATATCAATGAACAGACGATTATGTTAATCTTTTGGATGACTTTTACGGGCAATAATATATGACGATAATATAAACTAAGATAGAATTTTATTGATATTCGATGTTTATACCAATTCGATAAACACATAATACATAGATTGTACTCTACTTCTTATGCGCACAGGGTGTTTTAGCATATAAACGGTCCCTATTATTTACCTCGAAAATACGAGTAACAATTAAATTTAATTTACGGTTTTAAAGATATGTAATTTATTTCAATACCAATTAATAACCAAGAAGTATAGAGTATAGATGAAAGAAATGAGTAAATCAAACCGGTGTTATTAGACAGTATCAATCTCGAGCTCAGTGACCTTGCAATAAATCAAGAGCAATAAAGCAAGAACAATAAAGCTAAAGGACAATTCTGATAACAATGAACGAAAAGTAGAGAGTATATTCTTTGACAATGATTAGATGATGCTTACAAAATGATTGGGGTCCTTTTTATATAATAGATTAGCTCTAAATAAGATACATTTCCATTTACAGTAAGGAATCTTATTGGGACAGCTGTCTAACATCCAAGTATGGAATCTTACAATTCTATTGCAGGATTTGCACCATGATTTGGGGGACATGGCAGGAATCTCGCTCGTTCTGTTACAAATCTATAATGGCATTATTTCGGGGTTGAGCATACTCGGCTTAGACACTCATCATATTTCGATCCTCGGGCATTGCACTCGGCCTTCGAGCTCGAGTCTGGTCCGTCGAGCTCGAACTCAACTTTGTCTGAACTCGGGTTTAAAACAACCCCTCAAATCCGAAATCAGTCATACCTGATTTCGACCGTATACATCCATATCTTCCCTATTTAGACCGACTATGATAAGAGAGCAGTTATTGTCCAATTAATTCAAAAGTAAGGTTCCTCTTAATATAATGTTTGGAGTCAAAATAGGTAGCTAGACAATAGGCATATGTAGATGTCACTTTCTAAAGGAAAAGAGAATTGAAATGAGAATCCCACATGACGGCATGAAATAGTTAGAAAACTTATTAGTAGTTTTTTATCTTTAAATTGCTACATGTCAAACTGTTTACCGTCAAATTCGTGTAACAATTACACTTATATTATGATTTTAAAGATATCTGATTTAGCCGAATACTTTGATGAACAAGGAATCTAATGTAAATTAAAGAGTAAGGAAGTCAAACCAGCATGTACGCAGACCCTGACCTCGAGCAGTGGCGACCTCGAGGTAGGTGGATAAGAATAATAAAATAATAAGGCACAAGCAAGAAAGTGAAATATGTATATTCTCCTCTCAATGATTGATGTGTTACAAATGATTGGGGTCCCCATTATGTAGTAGAGGAATCCTAAATAAGGTACAATTCTAATTGTAGTAGGGAATCTTATTATACAACTGTCTAACCGCCTAGTACAAATCCGTTCTGGAATTTACGCCGTGATCTTAGGGCCTCCGCGGGAATCTCAGACTTTCTGTTATAAAACCATAAAGGTATTATCTCGAGGTTCGTCATACTCGGCCTCGGTGTTTGTTGAGCACTTTGATCGTTGATTTTCGTATTATTCCATCGAGCTCGAGCCCGATCCATATTGAACTTGCTCTCGACACGACCCCTCGAGTCTACAAATCGGGGGCACATAATTTTGACCGTATACAGTTAGTCCCCGCATTTTTTAGAATAAAATGGAAGAAACGACTTGAGCCCCAATTTTCCAGAGTCCTTGATGATGACATCATGTCGCCTTCGATGACTTGGAATTTCGAATCTTGGATGGTCCCAGCCATGTTTACTGGTAAGATTATCTCCCCCTTTGTTGTTTCACTTGCCATGTTGAAGCCGTTTAGGACTCGAGAAGTGGGCACAATTTTGTCTTGTAGGCCGAGCTGCTCTATGACCCTCGATCTGATTATGTTTGCTGAGCTACATGGATCCACTATAACACATTTTACTTGAATTTTATTTAACAAAATAGAAATTACCAGGCGTCGTTGTGCGGCTGAGAAATGCCCTCTACTTCTTCGTCATTGAACGATAGGATGCCTTCAGGCACATAAACCCAAGTCCACTTTTCTCTAGTAATCGACACCTTGGTACGTTTGAATACAGGTCCTTGTGGAACATCGACCCCGCCAACGATCATATGAATTACATGTTGCGGTTCTTCCTGCTCATTCTTTCAGATGGAGTCTCTTTCTCTGAAGTGATTCTTTGCTCGATCATTGAGAAAATCTCAAGGTGGCCCTCCTTGAACAATCGCGCTACCTCATCCCTCAACTGTCCGTAGTCTTCGGTCTTATGGCCATGTGTGCCATGATATTTACACAACAAGTTTGGATTTCTTTTAGAAGGATCGATTTTTATAGGTCTGGGACACCAGGTCTCTTTGATCCTTCCGGTATTCGATACGATCCACGATGGATCGATACTGAAATTATACTCTGATAATCGAGGTGCTTCTGCGGGATCGGTAAGTTTATCAAAACCATTCTTACTCATAAGCCCCCGAGAATTTTGCCTTTTATCATTTCTTCAATCATTCTGAGGAGGATTGCATCCCGAACCGTTGTTTCTTCGATCTGCAACAAATGGTTGATACCATTCTCTGTTCAACCTCAGTTCCCGTCGGTATCCCTCGGGGGTTTAACTATCAATTATTTTGGATGAACTGAACTCGAGGGGGCTCCCAGCTGGTCGTCCTCGACCCTGATCTTCGATGGGTAATGATTATGTACATCTGCCCAAGTTACAGCTGGATACTTGATTAGATTTTGCTTCAACTGTCGCGACGTGATCGAACTCAGCTCGCTCAACCCCTGGGTAAAAGCTTGCATGGCCCAATCATCTAAGAACAGTGGTAATTCCATTCGATCTATTTGAAATCAGGATACGAACTCTTTTAGCATTTCATCACCCCTCTGCCTTATCTTAAAAACGTGCGATTTCCTTGTTGCGACTTTTATGGCCCTAGCGTGTGCCTTCATGAAGGCGTCTGCTAACATAGTAAACAAATCGATGGAATTCGATGGCAAGTTGTGATACCAAATCGTTGTTCTTTTGACAAAGTTTCCCCAAATGTTTTCAACAAAACCGACTCTATCTCATCATCATTTAAGTCATTTCCTTTAATCCCACACGTGTATGAAGTGATCTGTTCATTAGGATCGCTATTCCCGTTGTGTTTATGTATATCGGGCATACGAAACATTTTAGGAATGGGCAGACCTGCTTTGTCAGATTTAGCCGCATGCCTAGGGAATCCCCTATTTTACTCTAACCTCAATCAATATTCTCTTCGGTTCGGACCTCGATAAGTTTCAAGGGAGGGAACTCGGTCACAGCTTCCCTCGTCGAGGCCTCGAGGTGTTCTTCTGAAGTGACTTAACAGCAAGAAATTGGACCCTCTAATTTCACTGCATACAGATAGTCTCCGTGTTTTCTATAGCAAAGCGATGTGAAACAATTTTTATACCCGATTCCCCGGACTTCCCATGACGACGTGGCAGTACCTCCGTTGATTCGATTCTTTAAGAACGCATTTATTGTACCTGTCGGTCAGTCTTCCAAAGGCATTGATGGTCGTGTTATTGTCCCCTATAAATGGGGGTATTGTGGCATTATCTCCCTACCCAAGTGCCTTCCTCTACTTATTCATCCCTTTCTTCTCACCATCTTTCTCTATTGTTGATCACTATGTTTGGAGTTCACGACCTCAAGGTTGTTTGGCAGCATTCTCATCAGCCGTGTAGTGGCCTTTTGCCAAGCTATCCTTTGTTGAGCGAGACCATGAAGTCTCATCATCACTGTTGTTGTTATTGTTATGCCTGTTATTGCTGTCCTTATTGGCTCGAGATGATGATACATGGGAAATTGTCTAAAGTAGAGTTTGGACTCTACATTGTTGCCCTGGAGCGTACTCGGACTATATAGTGCTGCTCAATCTCCTACCCTGGCTTGGTCCGTTGGGTTTTTTCTCCTAAGGGATAAAATGGCACAACCGGCCGTTGAGGCTGGGGCCTGCTGAATCTTTAACCTTTGGCTTCGGCGGGTTATGTCACTTTTTTCTGTCTCTTCTGCATCCTCCTCCTTTTCTCTTCTTCATCTTCTCCATCTGCGATATTATTCGAGGATGAGAGCTAGAGGAGGTGGTGATCAAAGGAGTTTCCTTCGAGGATGAGAGCTCGATGAGGCAGTACTCGGAGATGCTGCTACCGGAGATGAGCCTTCGAGGGTAGATTAGGTCCTTCGGCTTTCACTATAGGCTTGCACCCCCTTTTCTTCTTTGTTTCTATGTAGAGACCCTTTGTGGGCTTTTTTAATCATATGTAAGACCCCTTGAGGGTACTTGCAAATAAATGTTTATAAATATATAGATGTTTTCTTGACTTCTGCCTTTTATACTTGTTATATTCTTGTATACTCTTGTGCACTTGCAGGGATTCTAAATGTTTAATTTTGTTAATGATCATCAATATCTAATTCGAGTGTGAGTGTTCCTTCCGGTCTTTAGTTGATAGAAATGGCTCCTTTCCGAGCCCACTACTATTTTTCGGACCAAGCCTGAAGCGGTCCGATAGGCTCGGGTCATCAGGACCCTCGAGTCGCATAAAGATAACGCGTCAAACCTTGAGATTTTTTAGAGTGGTCTCTGAGTGAAGGTTAGCTTCAGGTTCCCGGAGATTTACTTTGAACATAATGTAGATAACCTTTTAAGGTGTTTTAGATAGGTCCTTTTCTTCTTGAGAGGAACTCTTGTGGTCGGACACCTTCTCGGGACTAGAGATGTTGTCGCTGACCTTTTGAAGACTAACTTGGATAGGCGGACAATTGTTATTTCCCCACATATATACATGGGGTTGCTCCTGCTTCTCGGGAGATCCCATCATTTAGATAGTTATCCTTCTATTTCGGAATTGAGTACTGTTATACCTCATTTTAACACTAGTTAAAGTAAGGTATAACATATAGGTAATTTCAGATTTTATTAAGTTAACGAGTCGCCACCTAATTATTTTAAGGTAAATTAGGACACCTAAATTAATTAAAGTACAACTCTGTTAATGGTCTACTTAAACTAAAGATTCTAGATAAGGGTTCAACTAATCTAAAGGGAAGGCTTTTGAGACACCCTTTAATATCCACCTTAAATGGTTTACCGTCGTTGTTGAATTAATTAAGGCTAAGTATAAAGTAGTTTTAAACTAAAGTAACAAACATGATTTCAAAAGAATTCAACACCAGTGTATAAGGACATAAAATCTGCATTTTCATTTTAGAGTCTAAAGAACGTAATTGAAAAAAGACGATTTTCTAAAAAATAGACTAAAGTCCAAAACCAAATATCAAAGTTAGACTTGAAGAAAGTTTGATAAAATATAATTAATTAACAAAATTGGAAGTAGAAAAACATCATCTTCGACTTTCGTCAAACGAAAAGGAAAGCAGATAGTCAATAATTTAAAGACAATCAAAGCGACATTAAGAAGACTTAAAAAAACTGATCACACAAAAGATTTAAAATCGACATTTGAACTAAACCAAAGACTGATTTTTAAAGTTAGTAATTCATTGTTAAGTATAGGTGAAGATTCTATGTGATCAAATGCAGGCATAATGACTAATCACGTACGGATACTTGGTTTAAAAGCTAATCGCACAACTTAAATTAACGACGCAACTGAAATTAAAAGATAATCACACAGTAAGATATTAGTCATAAATCAATTAAACAAGACAGCCTCATTTGGCTCCTAACAAAAGGATAACAATTTATGTAACAATTTTTGTTGTTCGGATTTATTTCGTTGAGGGAGCGAGTATTGATAATGCAAACACCGGTTCTAGACTGCGACATAGAGTCTCAAAGTGCAACTCGAGAGCAGCTCCGTCATGTCATGTAAACAAGGAAAAAGAAAAGGAAAGAAGAAGTTAGAAAGGAACAGATATATGCCTCTTAGTAGACGTAATAACCATAGAAGAAACACACATATTGCAACTCATACCTAAATATATTTTTTAATGTCATAGTAAACCAGAAACATAAAAAAAGGAACTAAATTATACCAACAGAAAGGTTTCTTAAATAATATTCTTTCATTACAGTTAAACATATTGCATTTCATATTCAAGTAATAACCCAAAATGTGATGTGAAATTTATCCAAACTTAATCTAATATGTGAATCAATCTAATATGTGAATCAGCAAAAAGCATATTTTATACTTCTTTATAATCACTTAGATGAACAAAGGTGCAGCTACTCATTAACAGGATTTGTAAAGAAGAATATAAAGGCATAAAAGATAACATGTATATCCAAGTTACAAAAGTCTGTTTCGAACAGGACATTTAGAATCTATGGGAGTGTCATCAACCAGTACAAAGTCATGGTTTTAACTTTTAACAATCCAGATGTAAAAGTTGAATAGCTTGAACCAGAAATAATGCTTTTAGCTTACACTACATAGTTAATAGACTATCTTTTACCTTTATAAACAATGTTAAAAGATGCCAAAGGAAAGAAGCTTTTTTAGAATACTACTGCAATTTTAAGAATGAGTTGAATGGTAACACCTGAAAACATGATATCTAAACCTTGACTAAGACAATATCCCTTTTATTATCCAAAATAGAAAGGAAAAAAAAAAGACGTTCTTCCCTTTTAATATCTAGGTACGTAATCGACTATGTCTAGCATCATACTCGTTATGTTACATTGATTAAATAAAGTACACACTTTTCATTTTTTGTAAGCACAAAACCAACAGAAGAAAATTTCTACAACTAATACTTCAATTCAGCCAAAAGACAACTCTATAAACATTTTTACCACAGAGAGCCTAAATCATGATACCCCTTTAACAAGTAGTAAATCACGAGTTTGATTATTCAAGGAAGGCTAAAGACAATCGAATCTACAACATATTGTCAAATTTTGTAACAAATTTTGACATAATCAAAAAAGAACCTAAACATGACTTCTAGGTAAAACAATTATACCCCAAATCATGATTTCTAACCAGAAGAATAACTCATATTATATTAACAACAAAAGGAAAATAAATAAATTAGAATTTAGAAGGGACTGACCGTTTGTGGGGCAGTGAACCGGGCGTCGACCGCGGATCTATATCTTCTTCACGAAGGAGATTTGGACTCGAACAACTCAGATGCAAAAGTCGTCCCTTTAGAGTTCTTGTGAAAGAACGACTAAGAGTTATATGTTTTAGGTGGAAGTAGAGGCGGCTAAAGTATAAAAATGGATATGAGGCAGCTCCCAAATCCCCCTTTACTTGTAGAAAAGGGTAGTATTTATAGGGGAAAAGTCTAGAATTTTTGTATGAAAGTTGAGCGCGATTTCAAATTTCAACCGGTCAAGGAGCCGTTTAAGAACTATGAAAACTAATCCTCCTTGTTCAGAAGAAAACCTGATTTCTCAAAAGTTGTTTCGCCTTTTGCTTTGACCAAATCTTGAGGACAGGCGTATGAGACATGGAGTCACGAGATATAAAAGAGAGACAAAACTTACTCGAAATCGACCGGACAAAGTCTGGCAAGGCTGAAACTCGGCTGACTTGACACAAAAATGGTATGAGGGCGAAGAGACAGGGAGGCACAACTGAATTAGGATTAGGTTATAGGCTTGAGAAGTGGGCTGCTTGTTTGGTGGGCATTTGGACTATGGCCCCTAAAATTTTTTGCCGAGTTGGTTTAGTCTTGGGGAAAGACTTGGGCCGATTCTTTCTTCAAAACAAATTCCTTTGGGCTTCAAACTAACTTCTTTAAGTCATAATATATTAAGTGGATATTAATCATTATAAAAAATGTAGTAGTAGTTGTAATAATAATAATAATAATAATGACTATAATAGTGATAATATTAATAGTAGCAATAATATTAAGAATTGCCGTTGTAGTAGTAGTAATAGAAATAATACTAGTAGTAGTAGTAGTAATATTAATAATAATGATAATAATAATAGTAATAGTAGTAGTAGTAGTAGTATCCATTGTGATAAAAAAGATAGTAAAATAAGGTAATTAATTTATTAATAAATTTAGAAGCTCAAGGAATTAATTGAAATAAATGAGGGACAAAATTGGATGTCAACAAGTACTTTGATACCTTAGCACCAAAGCATTTGTGTAGGTTCCCGCTTCAGTTTGCTAGTTCAACCATAGCCATGACCACTACTTCAAGGGTCTGCCCGACATAGAGGAGAGAGTCCCACTCCTAGTGCTCGGGATCCACCGGAGTTTACTTTGAAGACTATGCTTCGATAAGAGAGGAGCACCTGGAGCTAGTGAAGAGAGATTGCGGATGGGGCGAGGGGCTAGCGTTGTAGGCGTTTCGCCTGATGGGGGTATTAGAGACCTTGCTGATGGATTCCTGAATGTGTACTTGTATCCTTTCGCATTAGGCCCCCTTGATAGGGTCGTGCTCGATCTCTACTCAAAGTATCGGGTTACATTGGTCCAGATAAAATCTATCGTTTTGGCAAATAGTACTGATGATGAGGTTCTTTGTGGAGAAAGCAGGGCTTGAATTCTCGCTCGATCATCTTGTCATGTTGTATCAGCCCTTTTATCATCACGGTTTGTTAACCTTGCGGTGTCGTTCGTCCACGCCCTTTGTTATTGATGATGAGGAAGATGGAGATCGAGAGTAGGTCAGTCGGTTCGTCCGTGTTTGGACGAATGATGTTACCCCCTTGGAACTTATGCCATTCCTAAAGGAATGGAATTATGCGCGTGAGTAGAGCGCCTCGTGATTTCTCATACTCTCTCATGGAGGAAGTTAGTTTAGTAATTGTGTTTCTTTCTTTTCTGCATCAATTTTAAGGGCCCGAGAAAAGTTCCTAATCTGCCTGGCTGGATCCGGAAATGGGCGACCCATTCGACCTGTGATGAGCGTAGATGGTGAGCCGTGTCACGTGAAATATAGGAAGCAAAGTATCATGGTATGTGTTTATGCCACTTTTACCTTGTCCCTCGTACAATTGGGAAGATATTCCCCCTTTTCATATATTAATTTTGCCGTCGTAGGTATCAGAGGGTCTCTAAGGGCAAGGTTGTGCTCCTCCAGAGAAGGGGAGGGGTTGCCAGCTTTCAAGCTAAAGGATGACAATGATAAATTGGATATTCATTTGCAGTGTGATGGCGCTCACGACAGGGCAAAACGGGGTTGAGTTTTTGAGGAGAATTCTCATTCGAGCCTGCTATACCCGAAGTCTCCGGTCCTGGAGAGGAGGTTCCTTCGAGCGATCATGCTTCGATCGGGATTGATTCTTTCAGGGTAGAGGGAACAAGATTAATGGATGTGTGCTCGTCCTTCGAGGAAGTCTGTTGACTTCACTTTGTGGTGTGATTCGGCACAAGCCGTCAAAATCTAGCGTATTCCCTTCCTTATCGAGTTTTTCTTTTGCAGGCTTTTGGAAGTCTTAGGTCTAAGCTGCTCCATCATGGGGCTAGGATCTGGAAAGCTCTGGATGAGGGTAATTCCCTTGGACTCCTTTACGAGGAGAAAGAAGTTGAGCTGGCACACTGGCGATATGAGGCGTATCGGAGCTTGAATTATGAGCGTTATTTGATGGAGCAGGTAACTTTTCATACCAGGTGGGTATGTATTTTGCTTCTTAACCTCTCCGATTGACTCTTCGCCTATCCCAGCTGCACAAAAAGATGGAGGCCCTGGAATGCCTCAGGGGTGAAGCCGACCGAATGAGGAATGATTGCATCAAACTAAGAGCTCAAGCGCAGGTTCAAGCTTCAAAAGAAAAGGGTGCCTTGGCTAAAGTTCCTACCTTCGAGGTCCAGCTCCGCTTATCTCGTGATAACACTTCAGCTCAAGGGGATATGATCACGAAGCTTGAATTTGAACTTTCGAAGGTTAGAGTTGAGATCGTTGATGCTCAGACCAAAGTTGCACTGAGTCGGGCTAAGGATAATCAGGAGATGATGATTTATTTGGAGGATGCTACCGATGCCCAAGCCGAATTGAAAAAGGTCCGCGATCGTGAAGAGAGGATTAAAGAATATGCTCATTGCAAATCCCAAATAACAGTTCTCGAGGAGATCGGTGTTAGGGGTTTTGTTCCCACGGAAGAGTTGGCGCGAGCTAGGGCAGATGAGTGTGATGCTCGGTCACTTCAATTCGACGCTGAGGAGAGTGAAGATGAGGCCAGCAGGCCGTATCCCTCAGGACGGGGCGTAGAATTTTCCATCTTTATGTGATATTTTAGAGCGCGTTTGTAGATGGAGAATGCACTTTTTCATGTATGTAAAATAAAATAAAACTTAAAGATTTATTTCTTACGTACCCCTTTCTGCTTTGCTTCTGACCAGGCGGACTGGTTTCAGAGTTGGTGAGAATCCTTAGATTCGTGATATGGCTCTGGGGCTCATTAGGGAGGCTCTTGGGGATCTTACGCATGTAAGATGGTGTTAGAGCTCTTATGCTTTTGCTTAACTGTTTTGGGTTCAGTCTCTGAGTCGGTCTTCGACTCGAGCTCATTTGACCCTCAAGCTTTTGTGTCTGCATGAACGGGCGACAATGGATCTTACACCTTGCCCTTGGGCATTTGTATTTTAACTATTTTGTGCTCAGTCTCCGAGTCAGATTTTGACTCGAGCACAATTGACCCTCAAGTTCTATATTTATGTAGGCTGGCGACAACGACTTTTGCACCTTAGGTGGAATCAACCTTTTTATGTGTGGCCTTGAGGCTCTAAAGCTGGTGACTATGGTTTTTATGCTTTGTCATTAGGCATGTGCAGTTAACTATTTTGTATTCGATCTCCGAATCGGATTACGACTCGAGCTCATTTTGACCCTCATGCTTTTAAATTTTAAGCTGGCGATAATGGTAATTACGCTTTTGGTCGATGTGAACTTTTAATGTATGGCCCTGAGGCTTGTTAGGTTGGCGACAATGGTTGTTACGCTTTGCCCTTAGGCGTATCGCTTTATTTTCCTCTCGTTAAGGTCTTTTTTGAAATGATTTTGCCTGACTCATTAGCAGTTCGGGAAGAACCTCAATTTCAAGTCATTTGCCTATCGAGGGTAGCTTGTTTAACCGATTCTTTTTTAAGTAGATTCGAAGTAATGGCCTATGATTTTATAGCGACGGACAGGCGTCCCCGAGTTGAGTTAATTTAGCTGGTACAGCCGTATGACAGTAGTCATTTGTGTTTGGCTGGAGCCATTTTTTATCTTGAGTGTAGTAGTTTAGGCATCTACATCGAGGGTATGCCCTTTTGGGAGTCTTAGAAATGCGACGTATAGCCTAAACTTCGGGATTGAGTTTATGACTGTAGTAAGATCTTAGAAAATTTTCATGCCTATTGAGGTCTTACAGTTATGTTGATACTTGGTACGAGTATGATTCATGCCTTGCTTGAGGTCTTACAGTTTAGTTGATACTTGGTATAAGTATTATTTATGCCTTGCTTGAGGTCTTACAGTTTAGTTGATACTTGGTACAATTATGGTTCATGCCTAGCTTGAGTTCTTACAGTATAGTTGATACTTGGTAAAAGTATGATTCATGCCTTGCTTGAGGTCTTACAATTTAGTTGATACTCGGTACAAGTATGATTCATGCCTTTCTTAAGGTCTTATAGTTTAGTTGATACTTGGTACAAGTATGACATGCCTTGCTTGAGGTCTTACAGTTTAGTTGATACTCGGTACAAGTATGATTCATCCCTTGCTTGAGGTCTTATAGTTTCCGTTTCTTCCTTAAATAGGTATCACTAGACCGAGTCTACCCGCTCGGGGTCTTATGGCCTCCGTTTTTTTTAAGTGAATAGCAATTGGCGATTGGCGATAGTCTCCGAGTCATCGAGTTTGCTTAGGCTCGGGGGCCATTATTCGTGAGGTCGAAACGGACTCATTGAGGGCTTATCACTTTAGAGATTCCGACCTTAGGGTCATGCACTTTCTGAGTTTGTGATGCCAGTCTCCGAGTATTCGGGACATTTTTCCCTTTTGGAGATGTCTCATGATTTTCGTGTTGCCTCGCTGATAGATTATGAGTATGGAGTTCTGACCCTGAGGCCATGCGGGCGCGGAGTTATTAACGCAAGTCTCTGAGTAATTCGGGGCATTCTCAATGGAGGGATCCTTGTTGTGAAAATGCTGAATTTTCTTCGCAGTACAAGATGCTTTTGGGCAAAAGATATTCTTTGATTGTTTGGAATAAGTACATGTTGTTTTGTTGCCGTGAGCCCGGATCATGCGGACACGGTTCATTTGGTTGTTTGGCCTGGCACATCATTTACTATTAGAACCTTGTTTGTCACTCCCCGGTTCTTCCGCGTGGATGACTTCTTAAGGGGGTTCCCTCTAGTGTTCGAGGTTGATTGCAAAAGAAGCCTTGTATGCTTGTCGGATCCTCCTTAGGTAGCATGTGAACGTTGACTCGTTTAAAACCTTGTCGGTGAAACCCTCTACGGGACAAAAACTGGACCGAAGGAAAAGAGTGCAACGAATGCCGTTAAGGTCTTGAGATCTTCAGGTTGGGTAAGAACTTTCGACCGCCCTGACCGGGCGCCTACATATGTATTAGTGTAGGGGATGCGCCGTTGATGTTTCGAGGTCTGATGTATCCCTGATGTTTGGAGCGAGGATCTGGTACGGTCCTCCATTATGTTTAATTGGTCTTAGCCGAAGACGTAGTTTGGTTATCCTTTGACTCTTTAGAGAGTGGAGATATTGGTGCCGGCGCTATGTTACATAACATGAACACTTCCCTTGCCGCGCGTTGTTTCTTGTAAATGGTTTTAACCCCATCCTTCGTCGAAAATTTTATCATTTGGTAGAGGGTGGACTGTGCCGTTCTCATGTAGTGGATCCTTGGTTGTACGGATAAGGCATAGTATTTCACGTCTCGTTCAATGACATAGAATTTTGGTGTTTTGGGCCGCGTCGGCCATGCTGACTGGGAGAGTGGTTTCCCCTTTTGTTGTTTTGATCGTCGTGTTGTGTTCGTTAAGGATTCAAGAGGCGAGCAGGATTTTGGCCTAGTAGTTCGGGCTGCTCTATTACTTTCAACCTGATAATATTTATTGAGCTACCTGGATTCACGAGCGCGTATTTTAAAATGAATAAATGAAAAAAGAGGTTACCAGTGTGTTTTTATGAGGTTGGGGTGAGGTCTCAGAGTCTTCCTCGCTGAATGTAAGGGCATCTTCGAGTACGTATCCCCCGGTTCGTCTTTCTCTAGAGATAGATATCTTTGTCTTCCTTGTCACGGTTTCTTGGGGAGCGGTGACGCCCCTCAAATATCATGTAGATAACGTGCCGTGATTTATTTGCTTCGTTCTTCTTGGCCGCCACTCTTTCTCGAAACTGGATTTTAGCTCGATCGTTAAAAAATTCTTGGTGGTGTCTTTTATCGAGTAGCCTGGCTATTTCCTTTCGGAGCTGGTGGCAGTATTTGGTCTTATGGACACAAGTATTATGAAGTGCATATACTAAGTCGTGGTTCCTCTGGGAAGGATCCGATAGAATAGGCCTGGGCCACTCGGTGTCCCTTGTTTTGCTGAAGGTGAGCATGATGTCCGGTTCATTGACATTGAAGTTGTATGCTGATAGGTGAGTTTCCCTCATTGGCCCTGTGTCTTCTTCGAATTCGCCTCGGCTGACAAATACCCAAGGATTCTGTATTCGTTTCACCAATCAATCATTGCGAAGAGGATTGCGTCTTGAGATGTTCCTCCTATCTTCGGGGTACGGCTGATACCTCTCTTTGTTTGATTTCAACTCCTTCACCAGGAATCTGCTCGAATATACTGAACCCGAAGGGGCTCCCAGCTGGTCATCCTTGACCCTGATCTTTGACTGGTACCGGTTGTGGATGCCCGACCAGGTAATGGCGGGGTACTCAACCAGATTCTCTTTCAGCAAACTTGAGGCCACTGAGCTTCGCTCCTTCAGGCCTTGAGGGAAGGCCTGCACCGCCCAATCATCAGAGATAGGGAGTAGTTCCATCCGTTCCATTCGGAAGTGAGATACGAATTCTCACAGCATTTCATTCTCCCTCTGCTTGATCTTGAATACGTCGGACTTCCTCGTTGCTACTTAGATGGCACCGGCATGTGCCTTTACAAAGGAATCTACTAGTATGGCAAATGGATCTATAGAGTTGGGAGCTACGTTGTGATACCACATTATGGCCCCCTTCAAGAGCATTTCTCCTTACTTCTTCAGTAAGACAGACTCGATCTAGTCATCTTTTATGTCCCCGCTCTTCACTGCACACGTATAGGCAGTGATATGTTTGTCGGGATCTAAGGTCACGTTGTATTTTATGAGTTCTAGAATTTGGAACTTATTTGGAATGGGTTTCAGAGCTGCTTCTCTTGGAACGGCCGTTGTACGAACTTATTCGAATCTACACCCTTTAGGACCAGAGGTGCGCTCGGGATTTGGTCGTCTATGAAGTCATAGGTTTTGACCTTCTTATCGTTGGCTGCTATCATTTTCTCGCCCGACTCAATCCTTTTGGTGAGGTTCCCCAGTATTTTTATGATGGCAGGATCGGCTAACGAGTCGTTATTGCTCGATCTATCCGGTACCTGTTAGGTCGGAGGAATAGTTTTTGGTGTTACTGTGCTGGGAGTCTTCGGGTGGCTTTACAGCTGAGTGATAGCCAACTATTGTGCTTGCAACATTTAAAAAATAACATGAAGACTAACTTCCTGTTCCTCCTAAGCTGGGGTCTTTTGGGCTTCTTGTTGGTTGCCATGTTGTACTCTCTAGTCGGTATGTGAGGTTTCACCAACCTGCTGTGCTCTTGCAAACTCGCGTCCACTGCATTTCTAATCTTATCCATCCTTGTATGTCTGCACATCCACCTCAACATCCTCATCTCTGCTACATTCATCTTCTGGATGTGTGAATTCTTAACCGCCCAACACTCGGACCCATACAAAATGACAGGCCTAACCACTGGTCTACAAAACCTACCTTTTAATAACGGTGGAACTTTCTTATCACATAGGACTCCCGTCGCTAACCTCCACTTCATCTACCCCATCCCTGTACGGTGTGTGACATCTTCGTCGATATCCTCACTCCCCTGAGTAACTGACCCAAGGCTTGAAACTATCCCTCTTAGGGATGACTTGAGATTCAAGCCTCACTCCCGTCTTGTTTCTTTTATATTATTGGGGTGCCTATGCTTGCCTGAGCCAAGGGTCTATTGGAAATAAGTCTCTACCTCCACAAGGTAGGAGTAAGGTCTGCGTACAAACTACCCTCCCCAGACCCCCACTATGTGGGATTATATTGGGTATGTTATTGTTGTTGTAAACGCTTCATAATTGGATTATATTATTGTTATTGATTGTTGGATTTCCTTGAAAGCGAATTAGGCACCATCACGATTATTGGTGGTGTTCTTGGTCATGATAGGTTGGTTGATCACTTTCTTCTATGCGCCACTGCGATTCTATACGGTTGTTGTTGCATTGGTGAATCAATATTATTCACCTCATTCACTTCCTATACTTTTGAACCACTAGGCTGAGCTAGTGGTGATTTAATTTTCTACCTCCACAATATGTTCCTGCTACTGTCTTCTCCATTTGGCCATCCAGTGAGACAGATTCATTGGATGTCACATCCCTAGTAATAATTAACCCTGGAGTCTTTTGATATGTACACCATAACCTATAACCTTTCACTCTAGTTTCATCCCTAAAATGAGCATAAATAGGACAACTAAATATCCTCAAATTTTAATACTCAGCAGGTGAATTGGACCATACCTCAAAAGGAGTTTCGAACTCAATAATTGTGAATGGAGATCTATTGACCAAGTATCAAGTTGTCACGATCCAAATTTTCCACCATAAGATGTCTTGGTGGCACCTAGTCTCTAAGATGAGGTAAGCGTAATATTCATTAATACCTTAATAGAAATGTCAAGATTTAGATAATGACATAAAACTGATAAGCTCATGTTAACTTCCAAAATAGAACATCAACAACTAAAAACCTAACAGCCGATGGAACTAAGTCATAAGCTCTACAGAGTATTCTAAAACCTCTACTACAACACGGTATAATGAAGGAAATAAAAGTAATGAGAAGATAACAGAAGGCAACTTCGAGGCCTGTGGACGTCGAGCAGATGCACCTTGAAGTCTATGGAAAGTAGCTAATCAATCAATCACTAACATCCAGCATGGGCAGATGTACCTGGATCTGCCCAAAATGTGCAGAAGCGCAGTATGAGTACACCACAAGGGTACCATATAAGTATCAAGCCTAGCCTCGATAGAGTAGTGACGAGACCAGGTCAAGACACCTACTAGGATAAGAGAGAACTAACAGAGTATAGCACAGTCTAAATATGGAAAAAGAGGAAGTAAATGACAAATACACAGTTCAATAATGTAAACTAACAATAGAAATTTGAGCAGTAAAGGCAACAAAGAGTAAGCATATGATGAAACAACAAGGAAAAAAATACGGGTAATTTCAAGTAAGGCAATAAAGAAACAACAAAAATGATTCAAGCAACAAGCCTTTTTAACATAGAGTGCACAACAAGAAATCACAACTGAGGTACCGCCTCATTTCCACATTTCACAATTTTAATCATAATCTTTCCTTATACCACTGCGTGAGCCTTACATTTAGTTTTGAGAATCGTTTTTCCCGAAATAGCTACATGCATTTTAGCCCACCTTATCTCACCGCGTGGCTTAAAGTAGTTCTGCTACTAGCAATGCGCGTATCAAGCCCACATTATCTCACAGCATACGTAAAAACCATAGCTTTATAACAACCAAGTTACATCAATATCACAACTTAATCATAAATCGCACCACAAGTGCTCATATTCAACAACTTACCAAAAGAATCACGAATACCAACGTTTCCACGAAAAAAAACCCATGGCTCAACCACAATCTGTACAAGAATCTCAACAACAACAAAATGAATTTAAATTGATCAACAATAAAGATATCTCAACAACTAACAACTTCACCTCAATGTGATAATGGCCTTTACAGCTTCGACACCAATAACTCCACAAGAAGATATTCCATGAAATAACAACTTCAAGTAAAAGTAATTCAACAATTTAAGTGGTAACAAGACAATAAGGAACACAATTACTTCAACTAAAGCATATAAGATCAAAATAACATGTAAGAGGTAGAACAAGTGTTAACAATGTCAAATATAGCATGTAAGGGTAGATTAACACATGTAAGAGTAGACTAACAATGAGGGATATAACATGTTATGCTAATTCAATTAAAGTCATGAAAGAGCCTAAATAACCTAAACATGTCAAATACCACATATAGCCAGGGTACCAACGCGCCACCTCGCGTACACAACTTTAAAATAATACAAATAGCACAATAAACCCAAATCCTAAGGGGTAGTTCCCCTACACAAAGTTAGGCAAGTTACTTACCTCAACTAGGCCAAATCAACCCTCGAATATAGCTTTTCCCTAAAATTCTCCTCTACACGGCTCAAATCTAACCAAAAATGACTTAATAACATCAAACAATGCAAGAGAGATCAACTACAATAGCTAAAGCTATAATCATGACACAATTTCCAAAAAGTTAACCTCAGGCCCGCCTAGTCAAAACCTAGGCCCAAATGTGGATTCCCACTACCCATAATCCCACGAGTCTATATATATTTTTTATTTTCAAATTCAAGTGCAAATCGACTCCAAAAACTCAAATCTTCATGTTTCAAAACTTTGATAAAAATCCATTATTTACTCCTTGATTCGCATAAATTTGATGTTAAATCTATGATATAATTATGAAATATAGTTGGAAATCGATTAGAATAACTTAGCAAATGTTTGTAGATGAAAATATCCTCTCCAAATCGCCTTCTACCAAGACTAGGTTTCTAAAATGAGAGAATATGATGAAAAATCTCGACTCCCGACCCTTTTGTTCAGTTGCAGATATCGCATTTGCAAACCTGGGTTCACATTTGCAAACCCTCATGGTTCCAGAACAAGGATCAAAATTTCACCCTAATAGACTACTCAGACATCGTATTTACGACAAAGTCTTTGCAATTGCGAGGCTGGCATCTTTCGCAAAAGTGATCAATTGGTCACAATTGCAAACCCCTCCCAAGCCTGCTGACTTCGCAAATGCGAGGGGGAAAGTCGCATTTGCGACATCTAAACACCCCCTGTCCCCTTCACAATTGCGAGGCTGGTGCTCCCAATTGTGATATCAGAGCACCGACACACCATCAATTCTATTTTTAGTCCAAACCATTCTGCGACACGTCCGAAACTCATCCGAGCCATCGGGGCTTCAAACCAAACATTCACACAAGTCTATAAACATCATACGAACTCGTTCGTGCAATCTAAAAACAAAAGTAACACCTAGAACTACGTATCGAACATCAAAACACATGAAATTTAAAGTAAAGTTCAAGAATTTCTAGAATTTCAACCAAACATTTAAATAATATCAAATCAACCCCAAATGGCATAAATTTTTAAAGACCAATTCTAAATAGCATAACAGACCTATTTCGAGACCCAAAACTGAGTTTTGAACCCGATAGCCAAAAGTCAAACTACGGAAAAAATTTTGAACCTCAAATTGCCAATTCTCGATAAAACAACACAAATCAATCGACGGAAATCTAAATTCGATTCCGGGCATACAGCCAATTACAAAATCATGATACAAACCTATTTGAGACATCAAAATACAGTTCCGGGATCATTTTCTCAAAAGTCAAAGTTCGGTCATGTAAATCAACTTTGGCTTCTAAGCCAAGAATCAAAAAGTGCAAACCAATCCAAAACCTTCCCAGAACGAAACCAATCACCCATGTAAATCATAAAACCAAAATTACATATGTGTGAAGCATCAAAAGTTGAAACTCGGTGCAAATACACAAAATGACCGTTTTGGGCCGTTACATTCTCCCCCTCTTAAAACAAACATTCATCCTCGAAAGTGCATAGAGGCATACCTGAAGTTATTAAAAGGTGAGGATAACAACAGTGCATGTCATACTAGGACTCCTAGGTCGCCTCCTCAATCGGGTGACCCCTCCATTGAACCTTCACTAAAATAATGTTCTTTCATCTCAACTTTTGGACCTGTCTGTCCAAGATAGTCACCGGCTTCACAACACGAGTCAAATCCTTGTTAAATTGGACTGATTTGAAGTCTAATAAATGAGACAAACCACCATAATACTTTCGGAGCATAGAAACACGGAACACTCGGTGAAGCACTGATAAGCTAGGTGGCAATGCGAGTTTGTAGGCCACCTCACCAACTCTCTCAAGAACCTCAAAAGAACCGATGTACCTAGGGTGAAACTTTCCCTTTTCTTGCCTCATCACACCCTTCATGAGTGAAACCCAGAGCAAAACCCTCTCTCAAACCTTAAATTCTACATCACGTACCTTCCGATCAACATAAATTTTCTGTCGAAACTGGGTTGTATGAAGCCTATGCTGCATTAACTTGACTTTCTCCAAGGGATATCAAACCAAATCTATGCCCAACAACCTAACCTTTCCCAGCTAAAATCAACCAAATAGAGATCCGTATTGTCTCCCATAAAGGGCCTCATTAGGATCCATCTAAATACTTGATTAGTCAATGTTGTTGTAGTTGAACTCTTCAAGTGAAAAGAACTAATCCCAAGAACCACAAAAATCTGTAACGCAAGCACGTAACAGTCCTCCAAGATCTGAATGGTGCACTCGGACTGTCCATCCGTCTAGGGGTTAAACGTTGTAGTCAGCATAACCCGTGTGCCTATCTCATGCTACGCGGCTCTACAAAAATACGATGTGAACTGTGATCCTCTATCGAAAATGATGGACACCAGCATTCCATGAAGATAAATAATCTCACGGATATAGATCTGAGTTATCTGCTCTAAAGAATAGGTAGTAACCCCCAGAATGAAATGAGCCAACTTGGTTAACATGTACACAATCACCCATACAACATCAAATTTCGTCTAAGTCCTCGGGAGTCTAACAACAAAGTCCATAGTAACACGCTCCCACTTCCACTCAGGAATCTCAAGTCTCTAAAGAAAACAGCTCGGCCTTTGATGCTCGTACTTCACCTGTTGATAGTTTAGGCACTGAGCCACGTACTCCACTATATCTTTATTCATTCTCCTCCACCAATAATTCTACCTGAAATCCTGATACATCTTAGCGGCTACCGGATAAATGGAATACTGTGAACTGTGGTCCTCCTCAAGAATTAACTCATGAAACCCATCCACATTGGGCACACATAACCGACCCTGTATTTGTAACACCCTATGATCTCCAATAGAAATCTCCTTAACATCATGGTGTTGTACCGTATCCTTAAGGACAAGCAAATGGGAGTCATCATACTAATGTTCTATGATGCGCTCATATAAGGAAGGTCGATAAACCATGTAAGTAAGAACCCAACTGAGCTCCGAAACATTCAATCTAACAACTTGATTAGCCAAGGCTTGATTATTCAGGGCTAATGGCCTCTCTAGTGTCGGTATATATGTCAAGTTGCCCAAACTTCACGTCTTTCTACTCAAGGTATCAACTATCGAGTTGGTCGTCCTAGGATGATATAGAATAGTGATATCATAGTCTTTAAGAAACTCTAACCACCTTCGCCACTGCAAGTTATGATCTTTCTACTTGAACATATGCTGGAGACTGCGGTGATCGCTATATACCTCATATAGGACAACGTACAGATAATGCCTCCATATATTCAATGCATGAACAATTTCTACCAATTCCAAGTCATGGACTGGACAGGTCTTCTCATGGACCTTCAACTTCCGAGACACATAAGCAATCACCCTACCATCTTGCATCAACACCATGTCAAGCCTAATACGTGATTCATCACAATAAACAATTTAAGGCCCCGAACCCGTAGGCAAGACCAACACTAGGGTTGTAGTTAAAGCAGTCTTTAGATTTTGAAACCTCGCCTCACACTCCTTGGACTATATACAATGAGAACCCTTCTAGGTAAACCTAGTCATAGGTGCAACAATGGAAGAGAAACCCTCTACAAAACGACGATAATACTAGTCCAAACTAGGAAAAGTTTGAAACTCAGTAGCTGAAGACAGTTTGGGCCAACTCTAAACTACTTCAATCTTCTTCGGATCTACCTTAATCACCTCACTCGACACCACATAACCCAAACTTCCACTGAATCAAGCCATAATTCACACTTTGGGAATTTTGCATAAAACTTCTTCTCCCTCAAGGTTTGGAGCATGATCATCAAATACTACTCATGATCCTCCCATTTACGGGAATACGCCAAGATTTTATCAGTAAATAAAATGATGAATGAGTCAATATATGGCCAGAATACACTGTTTATTAGGTGTATAAATGATGTTGGGCCGTTGGGCTACCTAAATGACATCACAAGAAACTCATAGTGACCATACTGAGTCCTGAATGCAGTATTCGAAATATCCGAATCCCGAATCTTCAGCAATGATACCTTGACAACAAATTAATCTTCGAGAACACTCTGGCACCCTGAAGTTGGTCAAGTAAATCATCAATACCTTGTAGTGGGTACCTGTTCTTCACTGTAACCTTGATCAGCTATCTATAATTAATACACATCCGCATAGAACCATCCTTCTTCTTCACAAATAAAATTGGAGCATCCCAAGGCAACACACTAGGCCGAATGAAACCTTTATCAAGCAACTCCTGAAGTTGCTCCTTTAACTCTTTCAACTCCGCTTACTCCACACAATATGGTGGAATAGAAATGGGCAGAGTGTCTGACAATAAGTCAATACCAAGATCGACATCTGTATCAGGCGGGGTGCCTGATAGATTTGCTGAAAATACATTTGGAAAGTCTCTTAATACCTAAACTAAATCAATGGTAGGAGTAGCACTGATATCTCTCATAAAGGCTAGATATGCATCACACCCCTTCTCAACATTCCCTAAACCTTTGGAAAGGACACATCCCTGCTAGGAATGTAATCCATTGTACCCCTTCACTCTAATCGTGGAACACCTGGCATAGCCAGTGTCATAATCTTGGCATGATAATTATGAATAGCATAATAGGGTGACAACTAGTCCATGCCTAATATCATATAAAAGTCTACCATATTGAGTAATAATAGATCAAATCTGGTCTCAAAACCACCACTAATAACTAAACACGAATGATACACACAGTCCACAACAATAGAATCTCCTACATATATGGATACATAAACAGGAGAACTCAAGGAATCACGAGATATATCCAAATACGAAGCAAATTAATATGACACATATGAATAAATAGACCTCAGATCAAATAATATTGATGCATCCCTGTGACAAATTGGAACCATACATGTGCCTGATGTGACCGCCTCCGTCCTTCCCGGAAAAACATAGAATCTAGTTTGGCCTCCCCTTCTAGGGAGACCTCTACCTGCATAACCCCTAACCTAGCTGGCTGAAGGTGGAGCAACATCCATGGCCTATGAAGTCTGGCACCAGGTGGAATCTAGGGAGCCAGAGTAGTTTGTGGAAGTTCACACCTCCTAAGCCTCGGGTAGTCTCTCACCATATGTCTGGTATCGCCACACTCAAAATAAGCTCTTGGTGAGTGTGGCTGATGAAGTTGATACGGTCCTTGTCGGCTAGACTGACCGCTGAAGTCACCCTATGCAAGAGGTGCACTAGATAATGGTTGAGCAAAATATCTCAAAATAGCTGGAGTACCACTAGTAGCTAGAAGTGCTGAATGAACTGGATGACTCATATAGCCCCTGCCATGATGGGCTACAATTGGGGTACGGGCACTACTATATCCTCTAGAATCTCGAGGCCTCTTAGCCTCCATGTCCTCTCTCCTACAGCCCTGAATACCCTCCAACCTTCGAACAATATCTATCACCTGTTGATACTGGGTATCCGTCTCCAACTCTCGAGGCATGTTGAGTCTAATACCATAGTTGAGCCTCGATGAATCTGCGGACTTGCTCTCTGACTGTAAAAACAAGGCAGGTGTATGTTTGGACAACTCACTCAATCTAATGGCTTACTGTGACATTGTCATAGTACCTTGGCATAGCTGCTCAAACTCCGTGCGACATGCATCTCGAAAGGTCTGGGGAACAAACTCTTAAGAACATATCTGAAAATTAAGTCCATGTGAATGAATCTGCATCGGCTAGGCTACCCTCCTCGTATCTGCTCCACCACTGATACACCGCTCATGACATCTAAAATGGGTTAAAGCAACTATGCTCACCTCCAGAATACCCATGGTGCGGAGTATACGAAGGCACTTCTCTACAATATCCTGCGCATCCTTGGTAGCTAGGCATTGTAAGTAGGAGGATGATACTTCTTGAACTTCTCAAGTCTAAGCTGCTCCTCCTTAGATGCCACTGCCCTAACCTCAGGCTGAACCCGAATAATAGGTTGATTGGAATACACTCCGAGACCTGATCAACATAGACCCGATGCTCTGGGGTACGGGCCCCAGGAGTCTGGGCTCCTCCCCCAGCCTGAGATATAACTGGTGTGCGAGGAATCAATCTCTCCTGAGCCAGAGCACCGAACATGATCATAAAATGTAATAGGGTCTCCTGAAGTGCAAGGGTGACAATAGGCACCTCGGGTGCTGTCCCCCAACCGGAGCTACTGGTGGCTCCTCAGTCGCGGCTCGGGCAGGTGCTCTAGCTGCACCATGTGCCCCTCCTTGGCTTCTTCCCCGGCCATAGCCTCTTGCGGCTCTAGTATTAGCAAAATTATTTGATCATCAGATCTAGCAGTGCGTGTCCTCACCGTCTGTGAGAGAATAGAAGACAAATATTTGGATTTCGAAATCAACAAATTCTCACGATAAGGAGTCAAAGAAGTGGAATTTCCCAACTTGTCACAACCCCAATTTTCCATCTTAGGATATCGTGATGAAACCTAGTCTCTAAGACTAGGTAAGCCTAACATTCATAAATAGTTTAACAAAAATATCAAGATTTAGATAATGAAATAAAATCGATAAGCTCACATTAAATTCTAAAAAATAACATCAACAACATAATTCTCAAAATCGGTAGAACCGAGTCATAAGCACTACATAGTTTTCTAAAATCTCTACTACAACACTATCTGATAAAGGAAATAATAGTAATGAGAAGATAACAAAAGGTGACTCCAAGGCCTACGGACGTCGGGTAGGTATACCTTGAAGTCCCCAAAAAACAGCTAATCAATCGATCACTAGCTCCAACATGGGCAGATGTACTTGGATCTCTACAAAAATGTACAAAAGTATAGTATGATTGCACAAATACATTGCCCAGTAAGTATCAAGCCTAACCTCGGTAGAGTAGTGATGGGGCCAAGTCAAGACACCTACTAGGATAAAAAAGAACTAACAGAGTATAACATATTCTAATATTGAAAGCGTGGAAGTAGATGACAAATAAATTGTTCAATAATGTAAGCAAATAACAGAAGTTTAAGCAGTATAGGCAACAAAGAGTAAGCACATGATGAAACAACTAGGAAACAAATAGAGGTAATTTCAAGTAAGGAAATGAAGAAACAACAAGAACTATTCAACTAACAAGTCTTTTTAAGATAGAGTGTACAACAAGAAATTACAACCGAGGTACCACCTCGTTTTCACATTTCAAAGTTTAAATTACAATCTTTCCTTATACCACCGCGTGAGCCTTACATTTAGTTTTGAAAATTGTTTTCCCCAAAATAGCTACACACATTTTAGCCCACCTTATCTCACCGTGTGGCTTCAAACATTTCCTTTACTAGCAACACGCATATTAAGCTCGCTTTATCTCACTGTATGCATACCAACCCCTAGACTTATACCACCGCATGCATATCAATTGTCATGAGTGCGGCCGGTGCTCAACTACGATACCCTAATCAAGCAAGCCTATTAAATACCTTCTACCCGAACTTATCCATGAATAAAGTGAAGGTGTATTTCTATTAAGGACAATAAGAAGATCATGTGAACAACACAATTTCATTAACATTATTTACTTTGTTTATAATTCCCAAAATACATTACACATTAATATTTTATGTGTAAATGTGTGATACAAATACAACACCTTTAGTTCAACTTTCCCAAATCCAAGATACAACCTACATTATGTCTACGGAGCCTTTAATGGATATAAAAGTATACTATGATGGTGCCGGCAATAAGGCCCTGGCTATATCTCAAAATATTATACATAAGAAACAATAGATACAAGACCCCGAAATGAAGTGGGCCTTACCAAGTCAGCTGGGAAAAGGGTATACCGCTATCACTAATCGATATTGTCTGTTGTGGAACCACCTACATCCATTAAAGATTCAGTACCTTGGGAAAAAAGAGACGTTGGTACATATGCAATAGTATTAGTATGTAAGACTAAACAATCTCTCAATAGAACAAATAATACTATAATGGAAAAGAACATGGAATCGATGAGAGCCTCAAACAATATAACAATGTCAAGTTAAGAGAAAGATAAATTTCAAGTAAATAATAATGTTTTAGGTTGGGAGATCTTTAGTACTGATACACTACCATGTTTTTAGCACGTAGTCTGATCTCGGCCTGATCGGCTAATCCATCTCACCCAAAGACATCCAAACACAACACCACCATGTGCGCGGCATGGCATCTGATCTCATCCTAATCGGCTAAGCCGCCTCGTCGACATCACATTCCGCTAGCGATCATCTCATCCCAATTAAGGGGAATAATATCATCACATCAATATCATCACAATTAAGGGAAATAATCTCATCATATCAATACATGCATTTACCCCTCAATCACTCCTATATCGGCACGTGTAGTTTTGGGGTTAGGCTAATTCAGCCTACCCTTCCTAGGTGACTAACGATGCTCCAAAAAAATTTATTATATAAATTAATTGAAGATCATTTCATAATCTTTCACACATCTTTTTATTTTGTTGGCACTAACGGCCACAAGTATAATTTCGTTCTTGGCACGTCGGTCATTTCATATTTCATACTCCCTTCTTTCACTTTCAAACATCATTATAGATTATCAACAATAAGGGCATTTATAATCACAACTTAAGTTCATATATGGCAACAAGATACTTAAGCACATTGAGTTTTCTTTCACAATTTGGCATAATAACTTGCAATTTTGATTAAAATTATAATATTTCGACACATTGGTTACATTTGACTACATTCCCGAAGGAGAACATAATATAATTGGAGCATTTGGCATCCATTTTTAGTATATATCTTTTAACACAAACTTATTTGGAATATTCAAATTTATAAGGAATAACTTGGAACATGAGAAATAAGAGATTGGCCCTTCACATTTGAAACTTACGAGATCACCGAAGGATCCGATTGTAGAAGAGAAGTTTAACCAACATACCTCACTTTGAACTTTTCTTAAATTACTACTGTTTACCAAAAATCCTAGCAAATTCAATATATTTAGAGACATAACAAAATTGAACCATAATTAGGAAGAAGTTCATGGGTTCAACTCATTTGAGCATTTAATCAAATACTATGTGTGCAAATCTAACTACAAGGTTCTTCTACAAGATTTCTTTTACCCCACAACCAATTTAATACCAAGAGTTTACCCATGTTAGCTCCATGACGTCTCTACCATCCTCATTGGTACATGCATAAATAAATACCAACTCTCATCCATAAGAATCACACTCACCATTACCCAACTTCTGCCTAAACTCGAAATTTGAGACTAGGGTGTGAAACCATACCTTTTATATGAAGACATTATGAGCTTTCTGTGTTGAATTCCAAAGCTTGAGCAAGGATTGATGTACAACATACTTGGGGATTCTTCCTCTCACTCTAGAGCACTCTCCTCTCTATATAATAGAAGTTTGAACCAGCCCAAATGACCAACAAAGCCATTTTATAAAAATAGGATCGAGTAAAATTTTCCCAAATTTAAGCCTACAAAATAAGATATGCGGTCGCAGACCAGACCGCAAAATGAGTATGCAGCCCGCAAAGGGGACCGCAAAAATGGTCCCATAACTAGGCTTGGCATGGTCAAGCCCATGACCATTATGTGGCCCGCGGAACAATTACACAGTTGCATAACGCGCCATGAAATCCCTCTCTGCAAATCTTCATGCAAAAAATTCGACGCATGTGCTGCCCATGAAATGATTATACGACCGCAGAATCGACCACATAACTCTCTTCAAAATTTGCTTGGTCCCTATTGCATTATGTGGCAGAAATCCGCAAAGTGATTTTGCGGCCTCTTAGTGGACCACAGGAATGCACTATTTTGCAAAAAATTTCTTCCAACTCCTCGACGCACTGCACAACCCAAAAATTCCATATCGCAATAAGCAAGCTCGCCACAAAGAATTTTTACAATTCTCAAACATATTAGCCTACCTCGGCACCATGAAACTCCAGGTTCAAGGTAAAATTTGTACGGGGCCTTACATCAATATCACAATGTAATCACAACTCACACCACAAGTGCTCATATGCCACAACTTGCCAAAAGAATCGACAATCCCAAGACTTCCACAACAAACAGCCCATGGCTCAATTACAAAGTGTACAAGAATCTCAACAACAAAAAAATGAATATAAATTGTTCAAAAAGAAAGATATCTCAACAATTAAAACTTCACATCAAAAATTTAAGATATAACAAGATAATAAGGAAGGCAGTTACTCCAACTAAAGCATATAAGAGCAAAATAACAAGTAACAGGTAGAACAAGTGTTAACAATGTCAAATATAGCATGTGAGGTTAGATTAACACATGTAAGAGTAGACTAACAATGAGGGATATAACATGTTATGGCAATTCAATTACTGTCACAAAAGAGTCTAAATAACCTAAACAGGTCAAATACCACCTATATCCACTCGTCACCTTGCGTACACGACTTTCACATAACATAAACTGCACAATCAATCCATATCCTAAGGTATACTTCTCCCACATAAAGTTAGATAAGATACTTACCTAAACTAGGACAAATCGACCCTCAAATACAGTTTTTCCTATTTATTTTGCCTCCACACAACTCAAATCTAATAAAACACGGCTTAATAACATCAAACAATGCAAGAGATATTAACTACAATAGATAAAATTATGATCTTTACACATTTCTCAAAATGTCAACCCCGAGTTAAAGAGTAGATTCCGACTACCAATAACCCAACGAGTCCATATATGTGTTTTGTTCTCAAATTTAAGTCAAAATCGACTCTAAAAATTCAATTTAATTGTGACAAAAATCCCCTATTTTCCTATTTGATTCACATAAATTTGATATAAAATCTCAGATATAATATTGAAATATAGCTGGAAATTGATTAGAATCATTAACCTAATATTTATAGATGAAAATACCCTCCTTAAATTGTCCTCTACCGAGTCTAGGGTTCTAAAATGAGAGAATATGATTAAAAATCTCGACTCCCATCCCTTTTACTGAGCTGAAGATATCGCATTTACGACACTGAGTTTGCATTTATGAACCCTTGCAAATGCTGAATAGGGATCACAATTGCAAACCCTGACAGATTCCTCAAAAGTTGCAATTGCGACAGTCTTCGTAATTGTGAAGCTAACACCTTCCCCAAAAGCGACCATTTGTTCACAATTGCGAACCCATCACAGGCCTGCTAACAACACAAATGCGAGGGGGAGATTTGCATTTGCAACATCTGACCACCCCATGTCCCCTTCGCAATTGCGAGGCCGGTGCTCGTTATTGCGATACCAGAGCACCAACACACTAGCAATTTTATTTTCAGTCCAAACCATTCCACGACACGTCTGAAACTCTACGACCCCTCAGAGCTCCAAAACAGACATCCATACAAGTCAAAAAGCATTATACGAACTCTATGATGCAATAAAAACACAAAAATAATTTCTATGAGTACGAATCAGATACCAAAATGCATGAATTTCAAAGTAAAGTTCAAGAACTTCTAGAATTCCTACCAAGCGTCTGAATACTATCAAATCAACTCCAAATGGTACCAATTTGAAAATAATTTCCAAATACCATAAAGGACCTATTCCAAGTCCCAAAACTAAATTCCGAATCCGATATCCAAAAGTCAACCTACGGTCAAACTTCTAAACCTCAAATTGCCAATTCTCGCCAAAAATAACACAAACCAACCTACGGGCCTTTGAATTTGATTGCAATCATAAGCCCAAGTCCAAAATCAAGATACTAACCTATCAGATCTATTAAAACACCGCTCTGGATCGTTTTCTCAAAAGTTAAAGTTTCGTTAGCTTAATAAACTTAGGCTTCTTAGCCAAGAATCAAAGGGTACAAATCAACACAAAACCTTCATGTAATTAAACCAATCAACCCTTTAAGTCATAAAACTAAAAATACACATGCATGAAGCATTAAAAAGGGATACGGGGCACAAATACATAAAACAACCAATCGAGTTGTTCCACAAGTTGTATTGTTGCTTCAGCCTAAAAATCCTTACTAACACATACATGTGAAAGCATGGTTGGTGCCCTTTTTCAAAGAATTTTGTTCGTTCGTTCTAAAATACAATTATGTTATGGTGTTCCAACACAAGTGCGGTGTCTCACTATGCTCTCTTTGCTGCAGAAATCACTTAACTCTAAACTACAAAATTCCAATCCATTTTTAGTGTGAAGATACTTAACTTTTCTTTCCATCAACCTCTCAACCATTGTCTTCTATTGAACAAATATAAAAAGTGCCGCAGCTTCTTTTTTTCCAGAAAATATACCCATATCATTCATGAGTAATCATCAGTGAAAATCATAAAATATCTAGCACCACTCTTGGAGAGAATTTTGTTTCATCCCTATATCACAACCCAAAATCCCACTAATGATGATGGCGCCTAACCTACTCTCTAGCAAAGACAATACACAACAAAAAAATATGATCCAATTATTAATTCATTAACTGATTCCCGATACAAATAACAAGGAGAAATAAGTCTCAAAACAATATCATAAGCACATGAATCCTAGATAGGATCTAACATGACCACAAATGTCTGACAAACTCTCCCAAGACCCGATGTCACAACATCATCATGATAAGTAAGAAGAGTAGGTAGTCTCAACTGAATGACAACATCTATCCAAAATTAAAAATACATAGATGGAGATAATGAGTAGGGAAAAGGATTCCATACGCTACAGGTCAGATAAAGTAAAACAGCTCACAATAGAGTCTTTAACAATATACTCCTGTCAGCTTAATGGTTACTGCTAAAACTATCCTCATAATCTACAAAAATTGTGCATAAGTATAATATGAATACAAAACCAAGGTACTTAGTAAGTATCAAATCTAGATTCGAAGAATTAGTGAAGAGGGGTCGACACTCACATTTACTAACAACTCAATAAGCATATGAAAATATAATTTGACTATAAAATAAAGCATGATATCATCATTCAAGCCCACCGGTAGAAACACAATAAATTTGGAATTTAGACATGCTTTTCAGAAAAGAGATTAAATATTACATCAGTTATATCCACTATTTTCATCAACATAATGTGAATCAATGTCTAAGCTACCAATGTATACTCATTATTCAATCTCAGTACCTCACTATACAACCATATACCTTAGACTAGGTAAGTATCCAAACAAGCACCAATCTGGGTGTCTGCGCTCACAAGGCCCAAAGTAACATGTGTAATCACCTGACTCTAGCGGGGTAGATCAATAAAATATTTATATATGTGTGTGTGTCTATATATATAAGAGTCACTGCACCAGTCTAAGCTACCAATGCATACTCATTATTCAATCTCGGTACCTCACTATACAACCATATATCTTACACTAGCGAAGTGTCCAAACAAGTACCAATCCGGGTGCCTGCTCTCACAAGGCCCAAAGTAACATGTGTAATCACCTGACTTTAGCAGGATGGATATATATCCAAGCGTTGTTGCATAGAACAACCCAATCCACCAATAATAATGATGTTGTAGTGTGCAACCCGATCCAATTATATTACTGTTGCAGTATGCAACTCGATCCATACATAATACTATTATGGTATGCAACTCGATCCACACAGTATCACCAATAATTAATATCCACTCACGATATCATTTGTGCAAAAAATTTCAAGTTTTCTCAATATCCAACTAATAACATAATATAATATAGGCGCATCAGGAATAACAGTAAAATACGGTTGAATATTGACATGAATACGATATGTCCATGGCAAATCATCTATTTGTATTTTCATAGCAGTTCAATAAGCTTATTTAGCTTTTTAAATCCGATTTTGACATCAGTAAAGAAGACAAAGGCTAATAATCATAAATCAAGCAAGGCAGTTGTATGTCTACAACTAAATAGAAATCCCAACACGGTGAAAGAAGTCTGTCATATCTAAGTCAATAAAGTCATAACCTTAACATGGTTTTTAATCATGATTTAGATTCATCACAATGTTACAGAACTAAAGAAATATGGATAAACAGTTTATAAAGTCCAAATAAGTTATATCATGATCCCATCTCTATCCAACTATGGTCACAACCTAGAGTCGGGATCTAAAATTCTACCAAAGGTCATGATGGAACCTAACCTACTTAGTAGGAAAGACAACACTCAAAAACATGATAGAGGAAAATTATTAATACATTAACAAAGTTATGATATAAATAAAAGTGAAATAAGTCTCAAAATAACATCATGATATTCATAAATCCAAAACAAAGTCCACTACCACAACTATCCAACCAACGCTCAAACTCGGTGTCACATGGATCTAAGAAGAGTAAACTTTATTAACCAAGTAACAACATCTATTTGGAAATAATGGACAAAAATGGATAAATAAAGGAGGGGGACTGCATGTGCTGCATGTCAATCAAATAAGGTAGCTCGTCATGAAGTCTCCAAAGCAAGCTCCTAAGTAGCTGGATGGTTACAACAGGTTCCTACGTCAAAATCAGCGCAAAAGATGTACAAAAGTATAGTATGTGTACAAAATCATGGTACTTAGTAAGTACCAAATCTAGCCTCCAAAAAATAGTAATGAGGGGTTGACACTTATACATACTAACATTTAATAATCAAATAAGAATATGAATATATCAGGGAAGTAAGGCATGATATCACAAAATAAGCTCAAAGGTAAAGGCATTGTAGATCCAGAATTTAGACATGCTTTTCAAACAAAAGAAAGATAATGAAACGTCAAATATCATAATTTCTTTCCTAATCATGATATGAGTTAGTCAACGTTATATATAAACGCTACTGCATGAATATAAGATTCAAATTCATGCTCATGATCTATCCTCAATACCTCACTGCACAAAACCGTATATCTGACACTGGCCAAGTGTCCAACAAAGCACCAGTCTTGGTGCCTACCCTCACACGGCCCAAAGTAACATGGGTAATCACCTAACTCTAGAGGCATGGATCCACATCCATGAGTTGTTGCAGTGTACAACCCGATCAAATCATAATCAGTAATCCATAATTAATATCCGCTCATAATGTCCTTAGTTACAACTTTCTCAATATTCCTCCATAACCAACTCTCCAAATCATGTATATTTATATGAGATGATGTGATAAAAACGCACCGGGACATAGTAATAAATACTGATTATCATAAGAGATGCAATTAAATATGGACAGACACACATGTTCCAAATAAGGAAATATATAGCCTAACTCGATCCAGCTACAGCCATAACCAAGCTACACATATACGTTTGTCACCTCGCATATATGTGGCACCTAAATCAAGTAAAAAGTAGCAAATAAATTATCTATGGGGAGGATTCCCTCGTACAAGGATTTATACCAATACTAACAAGATTCTTTTTGCAGATAATGGAGATATTCTAAGCATTCTATTAGTTGTATATCAAAGTTCCAATAAAAATACTTGTATGCATCAAAAACTCCGGTTCCTCAAGGTAAATGCAGTAAAATGGAAATATTTTAGCAGATGGTTCTGCTACAGTTGGTGGCGGGCTTGCTCTGGGGGAAAAACTATTGGTAGCTTATATGGTGTGGGAGGATTACAATTATGAAGATGCAAAGCTTATTAGTGAGTGTTTGGTATATTAAGGTATTTATGCTTCTTTTCACTTATGGAAATATGAAATTCAGACTCTTGTTACAAGCCAAGGCCCTGAAAAAGTAACTAATAAAATACCGAATTTAGAAGCCCGTTTACTACGCAATTTAGATAAAATAGAATTGTGATGCTGGGGCCTTGGGTAAACATGAGTGATATATTAGTAGGTAAATTAACACCCCCGTGTCATGAAAGAATCATTGTGTGCCTCGGAAGATAGATTGTTACGAGATATACTTGATATTCAGGTATCTATATCAAAAGAAACTTGTCTAAAACTACCTATAGGTGTGTCACGATCGAAAATCCCTATTCTTTATGATGGTGCCTAACACACTGGCTAGGCAAGCCAAAATATGATATCGCAGGCAACAAAATAACGACATTCATATAGATAGAATAAGTATGAGGTCTCAATATAATGAAACTACCAATACGAAGTAAATTCCCAGAAACTCGTAAGTACAGAGTCGTGAGCTTATACAATAGAATATAAGTCTAAAATCGAACAATAAACACATTTTCTGAACTATAACAATAGTATGAAAGAAAAAGACAAGTCAAGTTGCGACCAAGGATGCAGCTCTACCTCGCCTCTAGCAGATAGTCCAACAAGCAAGCCTTCTGCTAAAATAAGGTCCCCCACACTTGGATCTACACAATTAAGTGCAGAGTGTAGTATCAGTACAACTGACCCAATGGACTCAATAAGTATTGTAAATAAACACGGCAGGGTAATAGAAACAGAAATTATTAATGATGCTAACTATCATCTGTGTGGTTTCCTCTTTAAAACGAGTACAAAACAATAGTGGAGTCAAATCATAAGTTCAGTAAGAAAACATCAGTGTGTGTAAGGGTACAGTTTTACTCAAATACTCAGCTCCCTCAATATCTTGGCATATAGAGATGATATGCAGTTAAATTAGATAAATGATCAAGAAAATTTCAAGTAAAGATGAAATGCAAAATCCAGACAAAACTGCTCAACTTTTCCATATCCATACCAAGCCACTAATCAGTTCCTCAATAACCGTGTGTACACCATCAAGAGAAAAAGATGAGAAGGTGACCCTAGGGGATGGATCCATATCCACACGCTGCATGGACAACTCACGTGTTGCACAGGCAACTCATATGCTAATAATAGAACCTACACGGATAACTCACGTGTTGCATGGACAATGTATGTGCTAATAACATCAATATCTGGATCCACACAGACCACTCATGTGCCAATAAACATAATTTGCCCAGCATGATCACAGGCACAATAACACAATCTGAGTTACGTGGTCATAGTAACCTAGTCCAATCATGTCATATAGGAGCAAATAAACAAATATACATGTATGTAATAAATGAATAACAAATCTCATGCTCCTAAACTGGCATAAATGACATGCTAAATTGTAAGCATGTGCAAGGTGTACTATCATAGCTCAAATTGACAATTTCCATAGAGAATAACATTTATAAGTTCATTCCGGGATTATACCTCTATGTGGCCTCAAACATGGCTCCAGTAGTTCACAACAACTCCACAAATGTGCGAAGCATCATAGCTTAAGGTTTAATAGTCAAATTATACGCTTATAAGAGCCTGAGCACAACCCGAACATGAATAAATAACCTCAGGGTCGGCACATGGGTTCAACCCCACACATGTGCGCACCCAATAGCATGTACCTATTACAATAATTCAAGCAACTAGTGCCTCAATCAAGTTTAGATAAGATATTTACCTCAAACAAATCAAATCACTCCGCTAGCAAGCCCGTCCCATGTGTATCAATCTCCAAAAGGCTCAAATATAGCCAAAAGTAACGTAATACTATCAATAAAAGCTATAGGAATTGATTCCAAATGGTAAACCTAAGATCTTTAACCAAAGTCAAAAGCCAACCCTGGGCTCATGTCTTGTAATCAGATAAAATTTACAAAATCCTAATAGCCATTGACTAGCGAGTCCAACAATACAAAAATTATCCAATTCCGACAAAAAATCGACCCTCAAATCTTTCTCCCAATATATGGGTCAAAAAACCCCAAATTTTCAAATTAGATTCGTGACAAATAGGTGAAATAACCAATGGATAATCAAAAAACATGGATAAAATTGATCATAAATCACTTAGCTCTTCAATCTTGGTGAAAATCTCTCCAAATATCGCCTAAGTCTACACCCCAAAACTCTCAAAATATGAAGAATAACTCAAACCACGATTTTAAATCTTTACCAACCTTTTCGCTCTTGCAGACTCACCAGCCGCACCTGCAGTTCTGCTTCTATGGAAATCACATAGGCACCTAAACAACCGCACCTGCGGCCTAAAATTTACACATGTGAGACCACTTCTGCGGTCCGTACTTTGCTCTTGCGCGACCGCACCTGCGGTTCCAATGCGCTTCTGTAAGGCCCCGTAATATTTTTACCTAAAACTACTTAGAGTTGTCAGAAGTCCTATTCGGATGTTCGACGTAGGGATTTGGAGTTCAAAAAGGATGATTGGGTATTCTTGAAGGTTTCATCCATGAAGAGTATAATGCAAATTGGTAAGAAAGGGAAATTGAGCACGAGGTATGTCGGGCCGTATAGAATCATTCATAAAGTTGGTCAGGTGCCTTACAAAAAAAATTTGGACTACCACCTGAAATATCATTAGTGCACCTGGTGCTTTTGTTTGTGTGTCTACAATGAAGGAGATAGTTGGAGGCCTGAAACTCATTGTTCCCGTTGAGGCTATTGAGGTTAACGAAGAATTGACTTAGGAAGAAATTTCAGTTTCCATTATTAATAGGTAAGTCCGAAAATTGAGAAATGAAGAGATTGCCTCCATGAAAGTGCTACGGCAGAACCAGAAGGTTGAAGAGGCCACATGGGAGTCCGAGGAATAGATGAATAAAAGGACCCCCATTTATTTGAATGACAGTGTATTTACGAAATTGTGTTCAATGAAAATGTTAAGAGCTTACCCTCTATGAAATATGTAACACCGATACAGTGAATGTTAATGGTGTTCCTTTCTGGTAATATATTGCTTATGAGACCACGGTTGATGTTGTTTTCATGTTAGGTTGCATTGATAGTTTATGTATATATTATTAGGATTGGTTTTTGGGATTCTCTAATGGGTGGATAGGGCCAATTATAGGGAAAACTCTAGCAAAAATTGTGCATATTTTGGGAGTTAGAAAAATTTGATATGGCTGGTGTGTAAAGTAATAAGTTGAGTCATGTTGGATGCTAATGGCAGATTTTTACCCTCGTTCGAGGACGAATGATCCTAAGTGGGGGATCCTATAAGGCCCCATAAAATTATTACCCAAAACCCGATATTTCGTGGTGCTTAGGTAGGCTTGTGTGTTAATGATTGGGTCAAAGAATGCACTAAGTTGTGCTTGGAAATTTTGCTGAAGAAGGCGATTCAGCAGTCAAGTTTGTGACCACAAAATCATTATGCGAGCAGCATATCGGCTGTAAAGTAAAGCAGAAAACTTTTGGAAATTTATAGGTGGATTGTGCGGTCCATTATGCAATCTCATATACATTATGTATATCGCACTTCTATCGCGGAATTGGAATGAAAAATTCAAAAGGGGATTCTGCGGCCCATTCTGCAGTCGCAAAACTGGAATGCGGAACGCAGATCAGTCGCTAAATGGTCCAGTTTCTAAGCATCATTTTTTGCAGCCATTTTTCTGGCTGTGGATTGATTATTTTGTATGATCTACAACCGCATACCCAGTTTCGGCAAGTTAAGTTCTAGAAAACTTTATCCGACCCTATTTTTGTAAAAACCATTTGGTGGTTGTTTTGGCTGATTTCATCTGATATTTTTAGATAGAGGTGAGAGTATTTTAGAGAGAGAAAAAGGAGACCTATCCATATAGCTCATCAAATCTTGCTCAAGCCTTAAAATTCAACAAGAAAGCTCACAGGATCTTCACCCAAGAGGTAAGGTTCTTACCTTAATTTTCTAATTTCGAATTTGGGATGGAAGATAGTGAAGGAAAAGTATGAACTTTAGGTGTGGGAGTGTTATTTATGTATGCATGTACTATCAAGGCTTTTGGAAAGGTCATTGAACTAGTATGGGTGAACTCTTGGTGTTGAATTGGTTGTGCTGCAAAAGAAATATTGTATATGTACCTTGTAGCTAATTTGCACACATAGTGTTTGATGAAATGCTCAAACGAGCTAGACCATGAACTTCTTCCTAATTATGGTCCAGTTTTGTTATGTTTCTAAATAGATTGAGTTGCTGAGATTTTTGAAATATTGTAGTAATTTAAGAAAGCTCAAAGTGAGGTATGTTGGTTAAATCTCTCTCTTAGAATTGAATCCCACAATGTTCTTGTAAGCCCCGAGTTGTTCATTATAAATTGACTATTTCGAATAAGCTTGTGTTGAAATATATATATATTCAACATGCATTACAAATGCTTGTGTCATGTTATGCTATCATTTGAGAATTTGTTAAAAGAATGGGTTGTGTATTAAAAATGTTACGGCTTCATGTCGAGTACAAATGAAGGCTAATATGCCAAATTGTATAAGAAATCTCGATGTGTTTAAAATCCTTATTTGCTCACACTTGTACTTAATATCTTGAATGAAAATGCCTCATTATTGGAAACCCATGATGATGTTGAAAGTGAAAAAGGTGACCATGAAATATGAAATATGAAATATGAAATAGGGCCAACATGCCAAATAAAAAGGGAATATTACAATTGTGACCGCTAGTAGTAATGAAATAAAAAGGTGTGAAAAACTATATGGAATGGGATGATTGAGAGATTTGGTTGATGTCCCACATGAGACGGCCTAGCCGATCGGGTCGTGATCAGGGGCCATGCCACATACATGGTGGCGATTGTATTGGAAATTATAATTTAACATGTGATTGTGAGCACGTGATTTTTGCCCTATATGAGAAGTATTCCCAAAAAACTCAAAATAAAATAGTTTTGCTTTGTGTGATTTTTTGCGAATTTTTTGTTATTTATTTGCATTTTTGTGTATGTTATTTGTCTAAATTAATTAAAAATACCAAAATATATATTACATTTAGGACTTAATTCTATAAATTAGGAATTACTTAGTATTTTTGTGATTTAAGATTTTAATAGTTTTGATTAATTAAAAGATGAAGAAAAGGAATGAAAAATGAAGAGAAAAACGGACTTGGGCTGTCCAAATTGAACCGGGTCCAGGCCCAAAATACAAACCCCTGCCCGGTCCAATGAGACCTGGCCAATACGACGTCCAAACGACGTCGTATCTGCCACGTTTCTTTTGAGCCGTT
>MU695509.1:0-13919 GCA_026770625.1 Nicotiana glauca
TCGTATATGGTTGTTTCTTTAATTCTATGTTTAATTGCTTAATTGTTTTGCCAGCAGTTAAGTTCTATTTACTATCTATACTATGCTTGGAAAAGCCATGTTTATATTAGAGAATAATTAAAGAGAGCAGGATCTTAACCCTCAAGGGGAGCGGATTTGTGGTTAGGATAGGAATATACCTAATCACCTTGCTTAATTAAATGTCGTGATTTTACTGAATTTCTAATAGATTAATTTCATAGGAATATAGATGTTGATCTATTAAGAATAGGTGATTAGTACTTTGGGAGAAGGCTATGAGAGCATTTATCGACTAATTAACAACCATGAGTGAATTATATGAAAGGGATAGTTAGTTAAAGCACAATACAATTGGTGAATAAATCACAACCCTGGAATATTTGTCTCTATTAATTGCACACAACAATTAACTTGATACTTGATAATTTTAGTTGTTATTTAAGATTATAATTAGCATAATTAAACATCTTGAATTCAAATTTGGCTTGACGGAATAACAATATTGGTGTATTAGTGAGTAGTAGATATAAGTTTCTGTGAGTTCGACACTCAAGTTATCACTTTATTACTTGTACGACCACGTATACTGGCATGTGCGTTTGGGACCAATAGTTTTGAAGAGTCGAACACTGGTCTAACCCTTGCCGGAAACAAAGACAAATGGGAGGCAAGGCGGGGTTTAGCTTTCATGGTAGCCTTCTTGGGAGTTGTGGTCTGTCCACGAAAAGATGGGAATATAGAGATAGGTCTTGTGGGAATGATCGATGTTGCGATCAAGAAAGCCAACAGAACCATGGTTCCTCTGATCATATCAGAAATCTATCGAGCCTTGACTATCTGTCGGGAAAGGGGAAAGTTCTTCCAGTGTTGCAATTTGTTACTATAGTTATGGATGCAAGAACACCTCTGTCACCGGGTTGGGTACATGAATTATGGTTTTACCGGGTTGAGCTTCATTGAAGAATTTGAAAGCCGTGTAGCAGGTATTGAATTCCCTGCGGGTACTGAAGCTTGCCTTGCATATTTGAGATCCTTGACTGCCGATAAGATTGAGTGGGCATTTGGATGGGTTCCTGCCACCGAAGCAGTGTACATGTCAGCTGAAGTGTCTCATATCCTCTTGATGGGCATCCGGAGCATCCAGCCTTATGCTCCCTACAGGGTTTTGCGACAATTAGGAAGATTTCAAACCGTCCACAATGATGAAGATTTGAGTAAACATGTCATTGAACTAGGCCCAAAAGCCGCATTTCCAGAAGGGAAAATTCGCCAAGTATGGAATAAGTGTAGGTTTCTTGAACCTAAGACCATAGTACGAGACCGAGCTAGAGGTGAAGTAGACCCTAAGTACATAGTTTGGTTCGGCAAAAGATTCCAAATTCTTGAAAGGCCCGCAAGGAGACCACATGTCCAATAGTTTACCAATGGGGCCCAGGTGCAATGGGATTGGTTGACTAAGGAGAATGAGTACAGAGCCAAAATAAGCCAATTGGAAAGGCAAGTCATGGAGCTTCAATTTGAAAATGGTGTTCAAGCCGCCGCAGACGGGGGAGAAAAGAAGAAAGTGACCCAGGAAAATGAGGCCCTTAAAGCTCATATCAGAAAGATGAAAATAGTTGCCAATAACCCGGAAATAAGTCGGGCTGATGAAAGACTTATAAGTGGTCTGAAAAAGAAATTCCTCGAGTGCCAAGAAGACCTGGAAAAGTCTGAAGATAGTCTAGCAAAAATCCAGGCACAATGGACAAAGAAAGTAGAAGAACAGGTACGATTTGTGCAGCAAATGAAGAGAAACTATGAAGGGACCATCACTAGCCTAAGAAGAAAGGTGACTACTCTTGAGGATGAGACAGCTCAACGGGCTAAAGATTTCAAGGCTGATAGGGAGCATTGTTATAAGTTGATGGCTCAAATGGAGAAAGAAATATAGCAATTGCAAAATCAGCACTTTCATGACTCACAAGTGTTGGAAACCCGGAACCAGCAGATAGGGGGGTTACTTCAGGGAAAAAGCCAAATTGGAGAAATGATTAGGGCCATCGCTGACTATATCACCACGAAATGCCAAGCGTGCGAGGGCATGACTCGTACCACCTTCTTTGCTGCAGTGATGACTTTTGTCCGTCAGGTTATGGGTGATTTGGAGCAACTACAAGGGGTTTTAACACATAGGCCCGCGGCGAGGCCGAATGATGCCCCGCGGGCCCCAGTAGTTGAAGCTTTAATGTATTCCTGATTTTTCAAGCGTAGAATCTGTATTTTGCTTTATTTTGAGTTTTTTTGTAGTTTTTCTTTCCAAGAAAATGATTAGTTAACATATTTTGTAATAGAAGTTTTATTAATGAAAATTTAAGATTCCCAAAAAATTATTTCCTTACTTTTCGCATTTATTTCTCTTGAACTACGTAATGATCTGATTCACGTGGCATCGTGATACGCAGGAAATCCTCATCGAATCCGGTCATATTTTGTAAATAGCTCCAATAAGGGAAAAAAAGAGAAAGAAAAATGAGAAAAATGAGAGAAAAGGACAAAAGAAAGGAAAAGCGGAAAAAAAAGAGTGGAAATCAAAATAAAAAAATGGGAAAGGATCAGGAAAAGTCGGGATGAAGCATGAAATCATTGGAAAACATGTAGAAACCCATTTAACTATATTGGTGAATCACACCCCAACGTGCGATTACCTATCTGTTATTTGTCTCAAACTAACCATTTGCTTCTGTCAAATCCCAGTCCCGGGGGTTGGTTTTTGTGGTAAACTGGCTTCACATCCATACTTTACTAGATCAAAGGGGAGTATCGGAATGTCTTCAGAAATGACCTTTCCAACCGTTCCCATCGCAGATGATAGCCCAATCTCGGGCGTCCCGACCTCAGAATCTGCAGCGACTGAAGAGAACAGGATCTTACGTCTTCGAGTTATGGAAATGTGGGATGCTTGGGCAAATGGAAGAGATCCACCAAGTGCAATCCTGGGCTTCCCCTAACTGTTTCCTAGATCAGGGGGTACCTCTAATGTTCCAATCAATCATCCAAACACCCCACTGGGACATCCCACCATATCAGCTCATTTCGTGGGAACACCTTTTGAGGTTCGCCTCCAGGTGTTCATGTCCGGTGTGGCCTCCAATATCTTCACCACTCCCCCATTCTCAGCCACAACACAGTTTGCACTGCCTAGGCCCACTTTTGATTCTTCAGCCTTTACATTCCAAACACCTACCTTCTAAATTGAGCCGCCTCAGTTCCCCACTTATACTTATCCTCAGCCACCTCCATTTGAATTCATAACGGGATAGGAAAATACTCCTAAAATTCCCAAACAGGAAGAAATTTCAAAAAGGATGAGAACCCTCAAGCAGAGCCTCAAGAACATACAAGGTCTGAGTGGGCAGAAAAGTGTGTCCTATGTTGATTTATGCATGATCCCTCACGTGCACTTACCGTTGGGATTCAAAACTCCTAAGTTTGACAAGTACGATGGACATGGTGATCCTATCGCTCATCTCAAGAAATACTGCAATTTGTTGCGAGGGGCTGGAGGAAGGGAAGAATTACTCATGGCTTATTTTGGAGAAAGTCTGGTTGGTATTGCCTCCGAGTGGTACATGGATCAAGATATATCTCGTTGGCACATCTGGGGCGACCTTGCTAGAGACTTTGTCAAAATATTCCAGTACAATATAGACATTGCTCCAGACAGAAACTCATTGGTAAACTTGAAAAAGAAGTCATCGGAGAGCTTCCGGGAGTACGCAATCAAATGGCGTGAGCAAGCATCCAAAGTAAAACCTTCGATGGATGAGGTCGAAATGGTCACAGTGTTCCTCCAAGCTTAGGAGGTCGACTACTTCCAAAATATGATTTCAGCTATGGGTAAACCATTCGCGGAAGCCATCAAAATTGGTGAAATGGTAGAACATGGATTGAAAACAAGCAGAATTCTAAGCTAATCCGCTATTAGAGCAATCTCCCAAGCCATTCAAGGCGGGTCTAGAGGAGTAGCAAAGGGTAAGAAGAAATAAGAAACATCCATGGCAGCATCGGGTGCAAGAAGACACCTTGCTCCCAGATCCATGTTCCCAGAAATAACCCCTCAGCATTATTACCCTCACCAAGACATGGCCTATGCTCCTCAGCCATACGCGGTCATGAATGCTCAACCTTTTTTTCGGCCTCAGCAACAAGCCAACATAAACCAAGCTCCATTTCCAAGAAACCAGCCTCCTCACTAAAACCACTACAACCCCCATCCTCCACAGAATAACTTTCCCCCTCGTGAGCCACCCAGGAGGCAAAATTTTACACCAATCGGTGAATTCTACTCCCGTCTGTTTCCAAAGCTTGTCCAAATGGGTATGCTAAAGCCAGTTACTCAAACAAGGCAAAACCCAGCATCACCCGCTTACAGAGCTGGTGTCAGATGTGCCTATCACTCAGGGGCAGAAGGACATGATACGAATGATTGTTGGACCTTGAAAAGAGCAGTGGAAAACTTGATAGAACAAGGAAAGATAGTGCTAAGGGATAAGGATGTCCCCAATGTGGCTAATAACCCACTGCCAACCCACAACAACGGGCCAGTAATCGGAATAATTTGTGAGGATAAGGAATTTGACCTGGCAATGAATGCCATAATTGCCATTGCTGATGTAGAGAGAAAACCAAAAACCTCCCCGAAGCAAGATAAAGGGGAGAAAAAGAACAAATCCACACACTCCAAATCATAAAAGAAAATTGAAGTAGGAACTGGGGCAACGCCTGCCAAAGATGTTGTTCTCTATGTCCCATGGGGCTGCAAGGAAAAGCAGTTGACTTTGAGTCCTCCCAAGAGATTTGAACTGAACAAGGCGACCAAGATGTATGTGCCCAAGGGAGCTTATGTAGTGCGGGTGCCAACTAATCCACCAAGGCTGAGTGAGCCCATGGTTATTGGTCGCACGCCACATAAGCCCATGACAGATCCTACAGCGGTGCCTTGGAACTACCACAAAATAGTGGTGACTTATAAGGGTAAGGAAATATAAGGGGAGGTTCAAGGAAATTACCCTGTGAAAACGTACTCCAATTTGGTAGAAGTGAACAACGCCACCAAGAAGTGTTTCCCAGCTAAAAAACCCGTGAGTGCCGAAGAGGCGGAAGCTTTTCTTTCAAAAAATGAAGATGGCGGATTATGAAGTGGTTGACCAGCTTCAAAAGTTTCCTGAACAAGTTTCCTTGCTATCTTTGTTGATGAAATCCCCCGAACACCAGAAGGTACTAATCAAGACCCTCAATGAGGCATACGTGCCAGCTGAGACTTTTGTAGAGCAATTAAAAAGAATGGCGGAAAGATTTTTTCCTATCAACCAGATTTCATTCAGCAAAAATGACTTGCCTCCAGAAGGGGTCGCACATAACAAAGCCCTGCACTTAACTATCAAATGTGAAGGATACTACGTGAAAAGGGTTATGGTGGACGGAGGCTCTGGGGTGGACATCTGCCCACTCTCAACTCTACAGCGCATGGAAATTGGACCGAAAGGATCTGTCCCAACAACGTCTGTGTACGAGCTTTCGATGGTATAAAAAGTGATACGATTGGAGATATCGATCTAATTCTGACCATCGGCCCAGTGGACTTTGAGGTGACCTTCCAGGATCTAGACATGGACATATCCTATAATTTTCTTCTGGGAAGGCCATGGATCCACGCAGCAGGGGCTTTACCCTCCACTCTTCATCAAATGGTAAAGTTTGAGCATGAGGATCAAGAAATCGTGGCCCATAGGGAGGACGAGCAATCAATTTATCGAGACCCCTCAGTCCCATGCCTTGAAGCCAGAGAAGGCAGCGAGCACATAGTTTATCAGGCCTTTGAAGTTGTGGTGGCAGACTAGTACGAAGAAGGAAACCCTTGCCCTCAACCCTTTTTTTCCAATGACTCAATCATGGTGTCCAAAGAAATGATCCAACATGACTTCAAAGCGGTGAATGGACTTGGGAAGTCCTTACAAGGAATAACTGAACCAGTTACCATGCCTACCACTAAGAATTTCTTTGAGATAGTCTTCCAACCTACTCCAGATGACATAAAATGGGCGGACGACAGAAAGAATGATGGATGGGTCTTGCCTCAACCACTGCCACATCTGTATGAGACATTTTTCAAGCCAAAATACAATGAATAAGAGGAGGAAGAGGCTTTTACGGCAGAAGTTATTGAAGAAATATGTGGGGCAATGAGAAAGATACTATATGAAACCCACGTGGTTCAGCCAGGAGAGGGCTCAAGAACCACTGAGGTGCTGTATATGGGACCAAATGTCAAGCTGCAGAATTTGAAGGCTTCCTAATCAGGCGGGAGTCCCGGTAGACCTGTGTTTCCACTTTTTCTGCATCGCGAGTTATTTCAGGGTGTAACTCGGATATTTTCTTTAGTTTCTTGTCTTTTAATTTCCAAATGTAAACCATGTTATCTTCAATTTCCAAGAAATGAAATCAATATTTCATCGTTAATCTTTCTTTATTCTTTCTAATTTTGCTATTTTTCTCTTCTATTTCTTCTTGCTGTTCTAATAATGCGGCTTTAAATAACATGACATGCTTGTGGACTTCATGCCCAGAATCAAACATGTTGTCTAATTGTGAAATAATGAACCAAGAACTGGAATACGATGAAGAAGAGGCTTTTAGGGAAATAAATCGAGAATTGGAACAATTTGAGAATAAACCTAAACCAAACTTAAATGATACCGAGCCGGTTAACTTGAGAAGTTCTGAAGAAATTAGGGAAACCAAGATAAGCATTCACACAGACGAGAAAACTCGGGATGCAATAATCCAGCTCCTGTTTGAGTTTAAAGATATGTTTGCTTGGTCGTACGATGACATGCCAAGGCTGAGTGTTGATTTGGTAGTTCATAAGTTGTCAACCTACCCCGATTGCCTCCCGGTCCAGCAAAAGCAGAGAAATTTCAAAACTGATATAAGTGGCAAGATCAAAGAAGAGGTCACAAAATAGTTGAAAGCATGGGTGATCTGAGTGGTTAGGTATACCACGTGGCTAGCTAATGTAGTTCCAGTTCCAAAGAAAGACGGGAAGACCCGAGTGTGTGTGGATTACAGGGATTTAAACAAGGCAAGTTCCAAAGACAACTTCCCTTTGCCCAGCATCCACATCCTTATTGATAACTGTGCCAAGCATGAGATACAGTCCATCGTGGACTGTTACGCAGGATATCACCAGGTGTTGATGGATGAAGAAGATGCTACAAAAATAGCTTTTACCATACCTTGGGGTACATACTGTTACAGAGTCATGCCGTTTGGTCTGAAGAATGCTGGGGCAACCTACATGAGGGCCATGACCGCTATTTTCCTTGATCTAATGCATCAAGAGATAGAGGTGTATGTGGACGACGTAATCATCGAGTCCAAAACCCAGGACGACCATGTTCGAGAATTGAGAAAATTCTTCGAGCGGTTGCGCAAATATAATTTAAAGCTGAACCCAACCAAATGTGCGTTTGGAGTCCCATCGGGCAAACTTTTGGGCTTTATAGTTAGTCGAATGGGTATCGAGTTAGATCCAACAAAAATAAAATCTATCTGGTATTTTCCTCCTCTGAGAACCAATAAAGATGTGATGAGCTTGTTGGGTAGATTAAACTATATCAGCCGGTCCATTGCTTAGTTGACATCCACATGTGAGCCCACATTCAAATTGCTGAAGAAAGTTGCATCGATCAAATGGATGGATGAATGTCAAGAAGCTTTTGATAAGATCAAGGAATATCTGTCAAATCCACCAGTCTTGGTCCTACCAGAGCCAGGGAGGCCTCTTTTCTTGTACCTGACAGTCTTGGAGAATTCTTTCGGTTGTGTCCTCATAAAACATGACGTAACCGGGAAGAAAGAATAGGTGATCTACTGTCTGAGCAAGAAGTTTACCAACTATTAAGCTAAGTATACTCTGTTCGAAAGAACCTATTGTGCCTTAACTTGGGTCGTTCAGAAGTTGAGACATTATCTACAAGCCTACACCACTTACCTCATAACCAGGTTGGATCCTTTGAAATGCATATTCCAGAAATCGATGCCCATGGGAAGATTAGCAAAGTGGAAGATATTTCTCACTAAATTTGATGTAGTCTATGTTGCTCGCACAGTAATGAAAGCCCAGGTGTTGGCGGATCATTTAGCTGAAAACCCGGTTGATAAAGAATACCAACATTTAAATACTTACTTCCTGAATGAAGAAGTAAACTCAGTCGAGGTAATATCGAAGGATACTACTGCCTGGAAGATGTTTTTTTATGGAGCGGTAAACGCAAAAGGTATGGGAATTGGGGCAATCTTGATCTCACCCACCGATCAGCACTATCCAGCCACAGCTCGGCTTTGGTTTTTCTGCACAAACAACACTGCTGAGTATGAAGCCTGCATCTTGGGTATAAACATGGAAATCGACCAGGATGTCAAAGAGTTGTTGATTATGGGTGACTCATATCTGATTATCCGGCAAGCCCAAGGAGAATGGGAAACCCGAGATGTTAAACTTATTCCCTATCGGCAACATGTGGAAGATCTTAGCAAGTGGTTCAAGTCAATAGAGTTCAGTTACATCCCTCGTTGTCACAATGAACTAGCTGATGCACTTACCACTTTGGCCTCGATGTTTCCCTACATAGGCAATGCCCACATTGATCCCTTGGAAATCCAAATCAGGGAAAGGCACGGTTACTGTAATACGGTTGAGGCAGAACCAAACACCCAGCCATGGTACCATGACATCAAATGGTTTCTAAAAATACAAGAATACCCCGAGCAAGCCAGTGGGGACCAAAAGAAAACCATTAGATGAAACGCGAGTGGCTTCTTTTTGAGTGGTGATGTCTTGTATAAAAGAACTCCGGACCTCAACTTGTTAAGATGTATTGACGCAGAAGAGACTAGAAGGATCATGCCTGAAGTGCATGCGGGGGTATGTGGACCCTAAATAAAAGGGTATGTTTTAGCAAAGAAAATCCTTCGAGCGGGATATTACTAGATAACAATAGAAAAGGACTGCTTCAGCTTTGTCCGGAAGTGTCATCGGTGTCAGGTTCATGGTGATTTGATTCATGCACCTCCCATAGAACTACACCCATGTCAGCGCCTTGGCCATTCGTTGCTTGGGGCATGGACACCATAAGGCCGATCGAGCCGAAAGCCTCAAATGGGCACAGATTCATACCGGTTGCCATTGACTACTTCACAAAGTGGGTTGAAGCCATCACTCTCAAATCGATCACCAAGAAAGTTGTGGTAGATTTTGTACACTCCAATATTATTTTCCATTTTGGTATTCCTGCATCTATCATCACTGATAATGTTGCAACCCTAAATAGTCATTTGATGGGAGAGATATGCGAACAATTCAAAATAACGCATAGGAACTCTACTCCCTACCGGTCCAAAGCCAATGGTGTTGTTGAATCAACAAACAAGAACATCAAGAAGATTTTGAGAAAGATGATTCAGAGCTCCAGTCAATGGCATGAAAAGTTGCCTTTCGCATTACTGGGATATCGCACCATGGTGTGCACATCGGTAGGAGAAACCCCATACCTTTTGGTCTACAGAACTGAGGTCGTAATACCCGCGGAGGTGGAAATCCTTTCTCTCAGGATCATTGTTGAAGCTGAGATTGAGGACAGTGAGTGGGTCAAGACCCGTCTGGAACAACTGACCTTAATTGATGAAAAGCGGATGGCTGCGGTCTGGCATGGACAGTTGTACCAACAAAGAATGGCCCATGCTTTTAATAAGAATGTGCAGCCCAGGAATTTTGAAGTGGGACAACTTGTGTTAAGGTGCATTCTTCCTCATCACCAGGAAGCAAAAGGAAAATTTGCTCCAACTAGGAAGGGCCCATACATCATCAGAAAATAATTGCCGACAGAAGCATTGTATTTGGGTGATATTGAAGGAAATGATCCCGAAGCAGCTGTGAATGCGGATGCAGTAAAAAGGTACTATGTTTAGGCTTTCTGCAGCAATGACTTTGTTCAATTGGGATGACGAAGGCTTTCATTCTTTCTATCCAAACACTATCAATCTTTCGCAAACACTTTAAGCCGGTTACTTCTCCTTGATCACCCTCTTTGGAACCCGAAAGTATTATTGAAAAAAAAAGAATGAAAATGATGAAAAATGATGAAAAAAAAGATAAAACAACAGCAAAAACAAAATATTTTTCCTGAACTACTTCTGACTTGATTCTAAAAGGATACGTAGGCAGCCTCTCTCTGAGGTTCAGTCACACCAAAAAAAATCCCAATTCCCCTGAAAATTAAAACCGGGGCAGATGATATAATGGCTCGGCAATGAGCCCACCAGAACGGTTCCAAAGTTGTAAATCCATCTAGATTCTTTTTGCCCAAACCTTGTCCAAGTCCTTCTGATCAATTGGCAAAGGCGTTGGAATAGGAAAACACCATTGTTGGAATCTGATGCAATCAAATTGAGAGAAATAAAATGAGAGAGTCTTATTGGTGAAAACCTACGGGCACCATAAGGCGACAGTGAGTAGAGAAATTGAAAATGAGAGAGCCCGTTTAGTGAAAACTTGTAAAGAGCATTATCGAGCAACGGTGAGAAGAGAAATGAGAGAGGTCAATTGGCGAAAACCCGCAAAGGGCACCGTCGGCCGAAAACAAGACATCTCCCACCACCGAAAGAGTCCTGGCAAGATCCCTAGTTTTGAAACATGGGTCAATGAGTTTATGAGAAGTTGGGAAAGTTTGTGCGGGTCGGGCATCCAGTCCAAGAATCATTTCATGTCAATTTGAAGTCTGCATGCACCCTAGATAAGTCCTTCTTTTCTCCCCGAAAGGGATGCTTCTCTTTAAACTCATTTTCTTGCCTTTTGTTTACTTTTTCCTTAAATCCCTTTCGGTTTAAATCTGATCCCGAAACTAATACAAAGAAAAGGTGGCAAGACTGGTTTTACAGGGATCTGCCTAACAAAAGCTAAAGAAAAGTACCTAGCCTCAGTGGGTGCATCAAGCCAATCCCGACTGGCCATGATGGCTGATGCTCTGTAAGCAAAGTTATTGAAAAGGAAAAGAAGGTCAAGGGCAAAGGTCCTAAAGGCAGAATAAAGTGAAAGGGTCGAAGCCCCACGCGGGCGAGTCGTCATGAAATCCCAAAAGTTGAGCCTTTCAGTTTGAAAGAGAGATTAATCTTCAAAACCAGCAAGCAGCAGAAGTTGTCAACAGAAGATGGGCCGGGATGAAAAAATTGAGACGATCAAGGCCACAAAACCAACCACCGTTTCAAACTAACAATTGTTCTTTGTTGAAAATTTGAAACAGGTGCAATCCAAGCAACCGTCAAAAAGCAGGTGCGACCAAAAAGAAAAAGGAATGTGCAGGTGCTGAAACAGCTTTGCAGCAAATAATCAATCCAAAAAGGGAAGTTTTTCCAAGTTCTTTCCTACATCTTATTAAAAATGAAAAAGAAAAGATAAGAAAAAGAAGAAAATCACTAAAAAAGTTTAGAATCCCCAATATCAGCCTTTTAATTTTGTTTGCCAACATTAAGGCTCCAATCCCTGAGGTGTGCCTTTTTAGACATAGGGCCTCCATTTCCTAGTCGTCTTTGGCCAACATTAGGGCTCCAATCCCTGAGTTGTACCTTTTAGATATAGGGCATCCATTCCCTAGTCACCCTTCGCCAACATTAGGACTCCAATCCCTGAGTTTAGCCTTTTTATACATAGGGCCTCCACTACCTAGTTACCTTTTTTCCAACATTAGCGCTCCAGTCCATGAGTTACGCCTTTTTAGACATAGGGCCTCCATTCCCTAGTCGCCTTTTGCCAACATTAGGGCTTCAATCCCTGAGTTGAGCCTTTTTAGACATAGGTCCTCCATTCCCTAGTCTCCTTTTCCAACATTAGGGCTCCAATCCCTGAGTTATTCCTTTTAGACATAGGGCCTCCATTCCCTAATCGCCTTTTTGCTAACATTAGGGCTCCAATCCCTGATTTGTGCGTTTTAGACATAGGGCCTCAATTCCCTACTCGGCTTTTTCCAACATTTGGGCTCCAGTCTCTGAGTTGAGTTTTAGACATAGGGCCTCCATTCCCTAGTCGCCTTATACCAACATTAGGGCTCCAATCCCTGAGTTGAGTTTTTAGACATAGGGCCTCCATTCCCTAGTCTCGTTTTTACCAACATTAGGGCTCCAATCCCTGATTTGTGCATTTTAGACATAGGGCCTCCATTCCCTACTCGTCTTTTTCCAACGTTAGGGCTCCAATCCCTGAGTTGTGCCTCTTTTAGACATAGGGCATCCATTACCTAGTCACCTTTTGCCACTATTAGGGCTCCAATCCCTGAGTTAATTCTTTTAGACATAGGGCCTCCATTCCCTAGTTGCGTTTTACTCACGTTAGGGATCCAATCCCTGAGTTGTGCCTTTTTAGACATAGGGCCTCCATTCCCTAGTAGCCTTTTGCCAACATTAGGGCTCCAATGCCTTTTTAGACATAGGGCCTCTATTCCCTAGTCGCCTTTTGCCAATATTAGGGCTCCAATCCTTGAGTTGTGCCTTTTTAGACATATGGCCTCCATTCCCTAGTCGCCTTTTGCCAACATTAGGGCTCCAATCCGTGAGTTGTTCCTTTTTAGACATAGGGTCTTCATTCCCTAATCGCCTTTTGCCAACATTAGTGCTCCAATCCCTGAGTTGTGCTTTTTAAACATAGGGCCTCCATTCCCTAGTTGCCTTTTGCCAACATTAGGGCTCCAATCCCTGAGTTGCGCTTTTTTATACATAGGGCCTCCATTTAGAGTTGTGCCTTTTTAGACATAGGGCCTCCATTCCCTAGTCGCCTTTTGACAACATTAGGGCTTCAATCCTTAAGTTGCGCCTTTTTAGACGTAGGGCCTCCATTCCCTAGTCGCCTTTTGTCAACATTAGGGCTCCAATCCCTGAGTTGTGGCTTTTTAGACATAGGGCCTCCATTCTCTAGTTGCTTTTTGACAACATTAGGGCTCCAATCCATGAGTTGTGCCTTTTTAGACATAGGGCATCCATTCCCTAGTCGCCTTTTGCCAACATTAGGGCTCTAATCCCTGAGTTGTGCCTTTTTAGATATAGGGCCTCCATTCCCTAGTCGCCTTTTCACCAACATTAGGGCTCCAATCCCTGAGTTGACACTTTAGATATAGGGCTCCATTCCCTAACCTTTTCCATCCCAGATAGAATTAATTCTTGTTTTATACAAAAAAAAAGAAGAAAAAGAGAATAAGTTCAGACTTTTGTCACAAATAACTCACGAAATTTTCCTAGCGAAAATAGGGGCAGAAAAATTTTGTTCGTTTGTTTGTTTTTGTTTCTGAGTAGGTTTTACCTCAAGGTACAGGATTCAAGATGACCCAAAGAATGAGTCTCAATCCAGAATAAAGAAGAGAAGAAAAAGAACAGAAAGAAGTGAATTCAAAATGTTGAACCAGACAAAGATGCTGACGGCTCAAAATTTGATTGAAGTCACAAGTGTCGCATGTCCCGCTTTGATCCAATGTTAAAGAAAGAACTAGCACCTACAGCTTGCGAGCATCAAGATTCAGATCGGGGTCCATAGCAAAATCAGCTCAAGGTCAAACTTCAAGAGATTTATAGATAGGAATCTTGTAACTCGTAGTTGATAGGCATAGCTAGCTTAGCTTTGATTTTCCTTTTCGGTGTGATAAGGAGGTCAGCAAGAAGTGGAAGCAGCAACAGCAGTAAAATCACAGCTCCCGGTAGTCCCAGCTACCAAAACTTTCAGAACTACAGTGAACTGATTCCTTTATAGCCAAGGATATGTAGGCAACCTCTGAAGCAAGGTTCGGTCAGACATTTTTCAAAAATGCTTCCCATGGAGT
>MU695509.1:29350-50668 GCA_026770625.1 Nicotiana glauca
CGTAACCGGGAAGAAAGAATAGGTGATCTACTGTCTGAGCAAGAAGTTTACCAACTATTAAGCTAAGTATACTCTGTTCGAAAGAACCTATTGTGCCTTAACTTGGGTCGTTCAGAAGTTGAGACATTATCTACAAGCCTACACCACTTACCTCATAACCAGGTTGGATCCTTTGAAATGCATATTCCAGAAATCGATGCCCATGGGAAGATTAGCAAAGTGGAAGATATTTCTCACTAAATTTGATGTAGTCTATGTTGCTCGCACAGTAATGAAAGCCCAGGTGTTGGCGGATCATTTAGCTGAAAACCCGGTTGATAAAGAATACCAACATTTAAATACTTACTTCCTGAATGAAGAAGTAAACTCAGTCGAGGTAATATCGAAGGATACTACTGCCTGGAAGATGTTTTTTTATGGAGCGGTAAACGCAAAAGGTATGGGAATTGGGGCAATCTTGATCTCACCCACCGATCAGCACTATCCAGCCACAGCTCGGCTTTGGTTTTTCTGCACAAACAACACTGCTGAGTATGAAGCCTGCATCTTGGGTATAAACATGGAAATCGACCAGGATGTCAAAGAGTTATTGATTATGGGTGACTCATATCTGATTATCCGGCAAGCCCAAGGAGAATGGGAAACCCGAGATGTTAAACTTATTCCCTATCGGCAACATGTGGAAGATCTTAGCAAGTGGTTCAAGTCAATAGAGTTCAGGTACATCCCTCGTTGTCACAATGAACTAGCTGATGCACTCACCACTCTGGCCTCGATGTTTCCCTACATAGGCAATGCCCACATTGATCCCTTGGAAATCCAAATCAGGGAAAGGCACGGTTACTGTAATACGGTTGAGGCAGAACCAAACACCCAGCCATGGTACCATGACATCAAATGGTTTCTAAAAATACAAGAATACCCCGAGCAAGCCAGTGGGGACCAAAAGAAAACCATTAGATGAAACGCGAGTGGCTTCTTTTTGAGTGGTGATGTCTTGTATAAAAGAACTCCGGACCTCAACTTGTTAAGATGTATTGACGCAGAAGAGACTAGAAGGATCATGCCTGAAGTGCATGCGGGGGTATGTGGACCCTAAATAAAAGGGTATGTTTTAGCAAAGAAAATCCTTCGAGCGGGATATTACTAGATAACAATAGAAAAGGACTGCTTCAGCTTTGTCCGGAAGTGTCATCGGTGTCAGGTTCATGGTGATTTGATTCATGCACCTCCCATAGAACTACACCCATGTCAGCGCCTTGGCCATTCGTTGCTTGGGGCATGGACACCATAAGGCCGATCGAGCCGAAAGCCTCAAATGGGCACAGATTCATACCGGTTGCCATTGACTACTTCACAAAGTGGGTTGAAGCCATCACTCTCAAATCGATCACCAAGAAAGTTGTGGTAGATTTTGTACACTCCAATATTATTTTCCATTTTGGTATTCCTGCATCTATCATCACTGATAATGTTGCAACCCTAAATAGTCATTTGATGGGAGAGATATGCGAACAATTCAAAATAACGCATAGGAACTCTACTCCCTACCGGTCCAAAGCCAATGGTGTTGTTGAATCAACAAACAAGAACATCAAGAAGATTTTGAGAAAGATGATTCAGAGCTCCAGTCAATGGCATGAAAAGTTGCCTTTCGCATTACTGGGATATCGCACCATGGTGTGCACATCGGTAGGAGAAACCCCATACCTTTTGGTCTACAGAACTGAGGTCGTAATACCCGCGGAGGTGGAAATCCTTTCTCTCAGGATCATTGTTGAAGCTGAGATTGAGGACAGTGAGTGGGTCAAGACCCGTCTGGAACAACTGACCTTAATTGATGAAAAGCGGATGGCTGCGGTCTGGCATGGACAGTTGTACCAACAAAGAATGGCCCATGCTTTTAATAAGAATGTGCAGCCCAGGAATTTTGAAGTGGGACAACTTGTGTTAAGGTGCATTCTTCCTCATCACCAGGAAGCAAAAGGAAAATTTGCTCCAACTAGGAAGGGCCCATACATCATCAGAAAATAATTGCCGACAGAAGCATTGTATTTGGGTGATATTGAAGGAAATGATCCCGAAGCAGCTGTGAATGCGGATGCAGTAAAAAGGTACTATGTTTAGGCTTTCTGCAGCAATGACTTTGTTCAATTGGGATGACGAAGGCTTTCATTCTTTCTATCCAAACACTATCAATCTTTCGCAAACCCTTTAAGCCGGTTACTTCTCCTTGATCACCCTCTTTGGAACCCGAAAGTATTATTGAAAAAAAAAAGAATGAAAATGATGAAAAATGATGGAAAAAAAAAAAGAAAACAACAGCAAAAGCAAAATATTTTTCCTGAACTACGTCTGACTTGATTCAAAAAGGATACGTAGGCAGCCTCTCTCTGGGGTTCAGTCACACCAAATAAAATCCCAATTCCCCTAAAAATTAAAACCGGGGTAGATGATATAATGGCTCGGCAATGAGCCCACCAGAACGGTTCCAAAGTTGTAAATCCATCCAGATTCTTTTTGCCCAAACCTTGTCCAAGTCCTTCTGATCAATTGGCAAAGGCGTTAGAATCGGAAAACACCATTGTTGGAATCTGATGCAATCAAACTGAGAGAAATAAAATGAGAGAGTCTTATTGGTGAAAACCTACGGGCACCATAAGGTGACGGTGAGCAGAGAAATTGAAAATGAGAGAGCCCGTTTAGTGAAAACTTGTAAAGAGCATTATCGGGCAACGGTGAGAAGAGAAATGAGAGAGGTCAATTGGCGAAAAAATGCAAAGGGCACCGTCGGCCGAAAAGAAGACATCTCCCACCACCGAAAGAGTCCTGGCAAGATCCCTAGTTTTGAAACATAGGTCAATGAGTTTAGGAGAAGTTGGGAAAGTTTGTGCGGGTCGGGCATCCAGTCCAAGAATCATTTAATGTCAATTTGAAGTCTACATGCACCCCAGATAAGTCCTTCTTTTCTCCCCTAAAGGGATGCTTCTCTTTAAACTCATTTTCTTGCCTTTTGTTTACTTTTTCCTTGAATCCCTTTCGGTCTAACTCTGCTCCCAAAACTAATAAAAAGAAAAGGTGGCAAGACTGGTTTTACAGGGCTCTGCCTAACAAAAGCTAAAGAAAAGTACCTAGCCTCAGCGGGTGCATCAAGCCAATCCCGACTGGCCATGATGGCTGATGCTCGGTAAGCAAAGTTATTGAAAAGGAAAAGAAGGTCAAGGGCAAAGGTCCTAAAGGCAGAATAAAGTGAAAGGGTCGAAGCCCCACGCGGGCGAGTCGTCATGAAATCCCAAAAGTTGAGCCTTTCAGTTTGAAAGAGAGATTAATCTTCAAAACCGGCAAGCAGCAGAAGTTGTCAACAGAAGATGGGCCGGGATGAAACAATTGAGACGATCAAGGCCACAAAACCAACCACTGTTTCAAACTAACAATTGTTCTTTGTTGAAAATTTGAAACAGGTGCAATCCAAGCAACCGTCAAAAAGTAGGTGCGACCAAAAAGAAAAAGGAATGTGCAGGTGCTGAAACAGCTTTGCAGCAAATAATCAATCCAAAAAGGGAAGTTTTTCCAAGTTCTTTCCTACATCTTATTAAAAATGAAAAAAAAGATAAGAAAAAGAAGAAAATCACTAAAAAAGTTTAGAATCCCCAATATCAACCTTTTAATTTTGTTTGCCAACATTAAGGCTCCAATCCCTGAGGTGTGCCTTTTTAGACATAGGGCCTCCATTTCCTAGTCGTCTTTTGCCAACATTAGGGCTCCAATCCCTGAGTTGTACCTTTTAGATATACGGCATCCATTCCCTAGTTGCCTTTTGCCAACATTAGGGCTCCAATCCCTGAGTTTAGCCTTTTTATACATAGGGCCTTCACTACCTAGTTACCTTTTTGCCAACATTAGCGCTCCAGTCCTTGAGTTGCGCCTTTTTAGAAATAGGGCCTCCATTCCCTAGTCGCCTTTTGCCAACACTAGGGCTTCAATCCCTGAGTTGAGCCTTTTTAGACATAGGTCCTCCATTCCCTAGTCTCCTTTTTCCAATATTAGGGCTCCAATCCCTGAGTTATTCCTTTTAGACATAGGGCCTACATTCCCTAGTCGCCTTTTTGCTAACATTAGGGCTCCAATCCCTGATTTGTGCGTTTTAGACATAGGGCCTCCATTCCCTACTCGGCTTTTCCCAACATTTGGGCTCCAGTCTCTGAGTTGAGTTTTAGACATAGGGCCTCCATTCCCTAGTCGCCTTATACCAACATTAAGGCTCCAATCCCTGAGTTGAGTTTTTAGACATAGGGCCTCCATTCCCTAGTCTCGTTTTTACCAACATTAGGACTCCAATCCCTGATTTGTGCATTTTAGACATAGGGCCTCCATTCCCTACTCGTCTTTTGCCAACATTAGGGCTCCAATCCCTGAGTTGTGCCTCTTTTAGACATAGGGCATCCATTACCTAGTCACCTTTTGCCACTATTAGGGCTCCAATCCCTGAGTTGATTCTTTTAGACATAGGGCCTCCATTCCCTAGTCGCGTTTTACTCACGTTAGGGCTCCAATCCCTGAGTTGTGCCTTTTTAGACATAGGGCGTCCATTCCCTAGTAGCCTTTTGCCAACATTAGGGCTCCAATCCCTGAGTTGTGCCTTTTTAGACATAGAGCCTCTATTCCCTAGTCGCCTTTTGCCAATATTAGGGCTCCAATCCTTGAGTTGTTCCTTTTTAGACATATGGCCTCCATTCCCTAGTCGCCTTTTGCCAACATTAGGGCTCCAATCCGTGAGTTGTTCCTTTTTAGACATAGGGTCTTCATTCCCTAATCGCCTTTTGCCAACATTAGGGCTCCAATCCCTGAGTTGTGCTTTTTAAACATAGGGCCTCCATTCCCTAGTCGCCTTTTGCCAACATTAGGGCTCCAATCCCTGAGTTGCGCCTTTTTATACATAGGGCCTCCATTTAGAGTTGTGCCTTTTTAGAAATAGGGTCTCCATTCCCTAGTCGCCTTTTGACAACATTAGGGCTTCAATCCTTAAGTTGCGCCTTTTTAGACATGGGGCCTCCATTCCCTAGTCACCTTTTGTCAACATTAAGGCTCCAATCCCTGAGTTGTGCCTTTTTAGACATAGGGCCACTATTCTCTAGTCGCTTTTTGCCAACATTAGGGCTCCAATCCATGAGTTGTGCCTTTTTAGACATAGGGCATCCATTCCCTAGTCACCTTTTGCCAACATTAGGGCTTTAATCCCTGAGTTGTGCCTTTTTAGATATAGGGCCTCCATTCCCTAGTTGCCTTTTCACCAATATTAGGGCTCCAATCCCTAAGTTGACACTTTAGATATAGGGCTCCATTCCCTAACCTTTTCCATCCCAGATAGACATAATTCTTGTTTTATACAAAAAAAAAAGAAGAAAAAGAGAATAAGTTCAGACTTTTGTCACAAATAACTCACGAAATTTTCCTAGCGAAAACAGGGGCAGAAAAATTTTGTTCGTTTGTTTGTTTTTGTTTCTGAGTAGGTTTTACCTCAAGGTACAGGATTCAAGATGACCCAAAGAATGAGTCTCAATCCAGAATAAAGAAGAGAAGAAAAAGAACAGAAAGAAGTGAATTCAAAATGTTGATTGAAGTCACAAGTGTCACATGTTCCGCTTTGATCCAATGTTGAAGAAAGAACCAACACCTACAGCTTGCGAGCATCAAGATTCAGATCGGGGTCCACAGCAAAATCAGCTCAAGGTCAAACTTCAAGAGATTTATAGATAGGAATCTTGTAACTCGTAGTTGATAGGCATAGCTAGCTTAGCTTTGATTTTCCTTTTCGGTGTGATAAGGAGGTCAGCAAGAAGTGGAAGCAGCAACAGCAGTGAAATCACAGCTCCCGTTAGTCCCAACTACCAAAACTTTCAGAATTACACTGAACTGTATCCTTTATAGCCAAGGATATGTAGGCAACCTCTGAAGCAAGGTTCGGTCAGACATTTTTCAAAAATGCTTCCCATGGAGTGCCAAGCAGGCAAAAATCTCTCATCATTGCCCATTTATCTTTGCTCGAAATCATTCGTGTCTCCGAGCAAAGAGGGGCAGTTGTAAGCACGTGATTTTTGCCTTGCATGATTTATTCCTACATAATTCCCAAAATTAAGGTTTTGTTTTTAATTATTTAATTTTTAGGATTTAGTTACATAATTTTCATGTTTATTTGCATTTCTGTGTGCTTTTTTAATTTATATAATTCACAAAAGTACAAAAATACATTGCATGCACATTTAGGATTTAATTTTACATATTTTAGATTAATCAGTAATTAGGGTTTTACAAAACTCACAAAAATTGATTTATTTTAGCTTTGAATTTTGTTAGGTTTCCTTTAATTTGTTTTAATTGATCGTGTAATCAACATTTAGGTTTAATTAGTTTAATTAGGTCGTAGGATTTAATTCAGATTTTATTTTTACTTTTTGAAATAAGAAAAAGAAAATAAAAAGATTTAAAAAAAAGAAATAAAAAGGAAAGAAATGTTAAAAGACCCAATTTTGGGCCAAAAACAATCAAATGCCCCAGCCCAAAACCTTTAACCCTTAAACCCGTCCAAACCACCCCTTTACCCGACCCAAAATCACCCAAAACCCGATCTCCCACCTTATAACCTAAACAACCTCGTTTGACTAACAATCAATCCTGGTCGTCCAGGTTTCATGATCTAACGGCCAGGAACTTGGGGTCCAGTAATATTTAACTGTCCAAATGCACCCCTACCACATCTCTCATCTCTCACAACACACCCCCCTTCAGAGACCAAATCTTAGCCGCCCTAGTTTCCTCCACCATCTTCACCGCTCGCCGCATTCCGGATATCACCTGCGGTAGCGGCTGGTGGCCAATCACCACCAAACTTACACCAAATACTCCTCTCCTTCTCCTCATTCCAGATCCCCACTCCTTTTCCCTAAAAACCCCTTGGAACCCTTCGAATCTCCAGTTGAAAATCGAAACCCTAGCACCGCTATAATTTCTCTAGTGGCGGTGCCGCCTCCATTTAACCTTAAATTCCATCCATGCAGCCATTACCCGTTTCTTAACCCCAATCTACCCCTATTTCTCCATAAATCCTCATCAAACTAATTCCTCCTTGAATCTGAAATCAAAGAAGAAGTAGACCTGTCAAGCTTTTAAGTGTTAGGCTTTAAAACAGGCGTTGACCATTTGTTCTCGTCGAGAATAAACGGCTAATGCTTGTTTTTAATCAAATCAGAGTTGGTTAGTTTTCTAGCAGTTTTGAGTTAGTCTTCTCGTTCTTATCTCTTCTCTTGTTTCCTCATCCGTTTCCTTTCTTTATTTTTCTTTTCATTTGTTTTTGTTTTGATTGCTCAGTAGCCTAATCTCTCATATCGGCATGTTATTGAAATTAATCCCTATTAGTTTCATTGAAAGATTAAAATCACTTCATTTCTTTTGTTTGCATAAGCTAGTGTTCAGAATTGTTAAGCAGTTCGTCTAAGTGCTTTGGTTGAATTGGTTGTTTAGTCCATAATTGTAAATAGTTGAATTTAACTTGTTTGATCCCTGTTAACTTGTTTGCATTTGATTTTAATTACTTAGCTTAATTAGGTTATAATTGATAACTTAGCCAAACCCCTACCTAATGGTATTGGTTAGACATCTAATTTAGTTGGGACTTGGGTTAGGGAACCCGTTGGGTAATGGTGGTTTGTGACTTTTTTTTTCTTATCACATTTTTGGGCCTCAAAGGTTCAGAGACCCAAAGGGTTTCAGAGTCTACAGACCCAGTTAGTCTAAGACCTTTGGGGTCATATGCTGGGTGTCATGGGTAACTACAGGGTCATTGAAGGGTAGTTTAGGTAATCTAAGTGAGGGAATCTTCAGGGTAACTAACTTAGAAACTTCCAGTAGGGGTTTTTAGCCAATTTTAGACTTTTAGGTAGTTAACTTGAGTAACAAATCAATAATTCTAGGGAATCCTAAGAAAAAAGCATAAATTAAAAAGGACCTAAGGGGTAAACTAAAAATAGTAGGGTTGCCCTAATTGCTTGCCTATAAAGGCATGCCATTCTTGCCTTGCAAGGTAGATGAAGAGAACAGATTTTAAGAGCTAAAAAGTAGAGAAATATTCACTGTTCTATTAGAAAAAATCCCTGAAATTCCTGAGATGTTCATTCTGAAATAATTTATCAGCAACTGAAGGTTTAAAATGAGTTGAATCTGTCGGGGTATTCAAGTGTTTAGATCATTTTTGGGGTTGATTTTTAATTTCTGGATTTTAGTTGAACACTATTGCTGGTTTGGTTGTTTATTTGAAGTTGTTTCTGGCTATAGTACTTCATTTTTGGGTTTTAAAATATCATCCTGCTGGGAGCTGCTCTTTGATTGCTGGGATTCTACTGCTGTTGTTGATCTCTGCTATTAACACTGCTGATTTTCCCTTTGTTTCTTTGTTCCTCAATTTCAGGTACACACTCCTGAAATTCATACAAATGTGATCTTCCAATTTGAGTCGAGAAATGGAAATGAAATGCTTCGAAGTTTAAGTGACAGGTCATTAGTTCATGATCAGTTTTAAATCTTCTTCCTTCATTCTTGTCTCATGCTTTGATGTGTATTTATCACAAGTTTGAACATGTCCTGTTTGAGTCGTAATTATATTCATGTTCTAGCTTCCTGGTTTGTTTATTTCATTCTAGTCGAATTGTTTCTTTTCTTTCCTTAAGGACTGGATATGGATTTGGTATTGTGACTGATTCAAAGTTTTCGGATAAGTTGAACATGTGATAAGTAGGAATTTATTAGCTTGTTTTAGCCTATATTTGGATTTGGTATTTCCTTTGACTATGATTTATTCACAATTTTCAGTCTAGTTTAACATGTTCAATGGACACAACTGGTTTGGTGGCTCATGTTATGGGCTCAGCATTTTGGTTTAAAGTTACCTTTCCTTAATCATTCCTTTAGATGTACTTGCAAAGGATTTGAAGTATAATCTAGTGTTGTTAAATGCCCAAAGGATGGTTTGTGATGTCACATTGGTTTATCTCAGAGGTTGCATCGTCTTCTGAAATTGTTTTTTTTTTAAATAGGATTCAACATGTTCACTCAGTGTCTATTAACAAGAAATGTCTTGAGGAAAAGATGTTTTTATTGACAAGAAATGTGCCAAAACGGGACAAGGACAAAAGTTGGGAAAAGAAATGAAAAGCTAAATTGCTACATCTCTGGAACCTGGAAGAAGAGAAGCATCTGCCCCCACGGGGGAAGGGTAGATCCGCCACTAGCTCAATATTGTGGACCTCATCATTTGGCCTTCAATATCTTCGCCCTCCAGTTCCTCTTCAGTTCTCAAGGATTTAGAACTGGAACCAGAAGAATCGGAAGCATCAGGATCTACCGGGAAACCCCTTTTAGCAGCTAACTCTAGCTCGTGGGCTTTAGCTATTTCGGCATCAAAGTCAGTGACACTCGCTTTAGCCTCTTCCAAGGATTTTCTACTCGTGTTTTACATAAAATATGTTTTTTCAACAACGAGAGAAGTTTCTCGACGCTTGAGTTCTTCTTTGAGTTGGCTAACCTCAGTAGAAAGGTTTTTCATGCGGAACTAGTGGACTTGAGACTAACATCAATTTCGCGGACAGTAGAGCTAAAAATTCTACTATGCTCAATGGTCTTCTTATACTTCTCCTCCAATTAGAAATATTTCACCCTGGCGGCAGCATGCTCTTCAGGTTTGGAGTTTAAAGTTGCCTCCAAGTTTCTCAATCTTTTAGTGGACGCAGCCTCACGATCGGATGTAGCAAGAATGGCACTATGGACTTCATCCCATTTAGCTCTAGCCTCTTCAATTTGAACCCTCAGTGGGGAAATCCCTTGGATAAGAGTCCCCACTTCTTGCTCGCTTTGTTAAAAATGAGCCTCCAGCACAATAGCCTCAGCAGCTTTGGCTTCTAGTTCAAAAAGTCGAATAGCAATTTGGTCCCACTCGGCCAAAAGTTGATCTCGCTCCTCTTTTTCCCGAATCAACTTTTGGAGGCCCTCGAAAGTAAGGAAATTGGCCTGCGAAACAAGAAAGGCAAAATCAAAATACTAGTAAATCAAATATAGAAAAAAATGACAAAGGAAGTGAAGAGTATACTGGTGCGGAGTTGTGCATATCATTGTTCAACAATCACTTTCCCGAGAGAGCCTGTATCTTTTCCCAATCTTTCTCTAAAGACAAGGGCTTCAGAGAGTTAGCAAGTTCCATCGGCCAGGACAGCAAATTACATCTGGTAAAGACCGAGAGAGTAATGCTCCTCCTCATTTGCAGATCTTTTGAGGGACAACATAATTTTGCCCCAAAATCTCATGAACTAGGACTAGGAGAGAGAGACGTCCTCTTATTGGACAGATACGGCCAGTGGAGATGATGTAGTCGTTACTGGGGAAAGAGTTCGTGAAGAAGGAGATGAAGCTAATGGATTTGAAGGATGAGAAGCAGTTCCAGCAAACGCAGTGCTGGTTGTTGGTTGATCATCAACCGAAGATGGCGGAGACCCGATATTTAACCCCATAATATTGGGCGCAGCGATTGGCATCCAGAAACGGGATTTGGCATTTTACACCATTTCAAACTCCCCCCAGAGTACTGAGGCATCGTCCTTGGTTGGTATAACTAACTCAACAAATTGAGCAGCCTGTTGAGTCGAGGAAGGTCGGCGTCTTCTATGTAAAGAAGCTCCCTCCTCACTAACTTCTTTATCATCTTCAATCATCATAGTATCTATTGTTGGCCCAAGCGGAGGGCTTGTCACCAACTTTTGAAGATAACTCGGGGGAAGCACTCTTCGCTCTCTTTCCTCTGACCGTGGAGGAATGCCTTTTTTTTGGTTGCTTGTTCTCCGGCCGTGAACTCTGAGAAGAAGCACTCGCATGAGAAGCAGGCCCGGAGACGCATGTCTATACAATAGCCTTCTGTAGAAGCTTCGGTAAATCAGAAGGATCAGCCAAAACGTCCTCCTCCAGGATAACAATTGAGCCCTGGGGTAGACCTATATTCAACAGGAGAGAAACATTAGACAAATTTCTCATAAGAAAATATAAAGGCGAGATAATTTCAACTTACCATGATTTTTGGCCTTCCACCCATATTTCAGGTACACCTCTTTCCACTTCGGGCGTAGTAACGTCCAAAATTTTCTAAACCCATTGGTCTAAGCCCTCAACCCTATGGGGAACCCACTGAGTCCCTGAGATAGGTAAAGGAAGAAATTTCAATAAAGAAAAGGAATGGTCTTTAATGGAAGCATAAGCAAACTATATACTTACAAGTGTAGTTCCACAATTCCAGGAAAGACGGAGCCGAGGTCAGGATGATGTCACTAGTGGCAACTAAAACAAGTTGTTCCATTCACCCACGATCGTTATCATCATCCATGTTGGATAGTAGTGCATGGTGGCCTCATTTGCTGAAGTTAATCATCCCCCCCCCACCCCCGAAAGATCTTGGGGGAATAAAGGTTCACAACATGAGTTAGGGTTAGCTCCTCCCTCGTTTCTTGGTACAGGCTTTGAAGAAAGCAATCGTCTTCCACACTGTTGGGTCACCTATGCCAAACATACCTGGTAGCGGAGGTAAAACTCTGCAATAACAAAGTCAAGCTCTCCACTTAGAAAAAACATCCTCAAAGTGAAGAGATATGTATAGAAGTACGTAAAACCCTTCTTGGGTAAGTTTACCCACTCTGCCAGATCAGGAGCAATAATGTCTAAATTCTGGCAATGACAATCTTTCTTTATAGCAGGAATACTGGAAGGACGGATGGAAGAAGGATATCTGCCAACGGCCCATGTACGAGGGTTAGCAGAAAGAAATTTCTCTACAAAATCTTTAGTTATGACAAGACTTTTGGGGATGATGGTGCTTATTGTAGGAGGAGTAGCTTTATCAAATTTGCTTTTGTTCTTTGAGGAACTAAGTATTTTTTAAGAAGAACCCATTTTATATTAGAGAGCTTGAGAGAGTTTGGAGAATTATGAGGTGTGAATAAAGGAGATTGATGTGTATAAGTAAAAGTTTAGGCATCTAAACTCGTGGCCATAATTACCTCAATAGCCGAAAAAAGTTATACTAAATCGTCGGATGACGCATGTTCAGGGCATTAAATACGGAGAAACATGTTTCTAATCAACCGTCATAAGCTTTTCAGAAGGGGTCGATGAAATTCCCGCCAAAAAGAATATTTCTACAAACTTTCTGGTGACATAAAGTTATGTCACCGGAAAGCAGGGGGACTATCTGTATAGAGTAAAATACATTATGTTAAGTGACTGCATAAGGGAGTGACATGTGTAGCCGAAAGTAGAGGATAGCTGAATCCGAAGACAACTGTTCCGTATGTTACCGGAAGGAATGCTGCTCATAAAGTGCAATAAATGCCTACCACCTGGTAGAATTTAATGGAGAATATTCTACAGCATTTAGTTCAATGTCCATTATAAAGAATTTGTCATTCATGCTCCCCGTTACACATTCTTCAATGGCTCTCATAATTGACATTAAAGGGAGGCATGATCCTAGGACCATGTTCCCTACGTGCAGCTATAAATGGTAAGCTCTATTATCATTGTAAAGGACATAAATTTTCTGGTAAACTTATGCTATATTCTATTCAAAGCTTTATACAATTTTATCTTCTTGCTTTTTGATTTCATTATTATTGTGCCCGGAAGCCCTACTCTCGGAACTATTTTTTCTGCAATTTCATCTTCATCTCAAGGCTATGTAACACATATTTATTTAATTCACTAATAATTTTAGGATAAAATTAATTCACTTTTCTAGAAATCACGTATAAATTCAACTATATAGTTTTACGGGTAAACAAAGAGTTGATCCGAGTTTGACTTATGTGTAAATGATCCCGAAATAGTGTTTAATAGGTCCCAGTAGCATCGTATGGTGATTTTGGACTTAGGTGTATGTCTGGATGTAGATTTGGAGGTCTGTAGGTTGATTTGATGCTTTTTGGTGAAAGTTGGAATGTTGATAGATTTGACCGAGAGTTGACTTTGTGAATACCAGGTTCGAATTGCGATTTCGGGAGTTGGCATAAATATGTTGTGTCATTTGGAACTGGCATGCGGGTTGTTCGACGTAAGTTTTGAATTTGGAAACTTGGATTATTTTATTAGGCTTGAATTGAGGTGCGATTCACATTTTTGATGTTGTTTGGTGTGATTTAAGACCCCGAGTAAGTTCGTGTTACGCTTTGGGATTGGTTGGTGTGATCGGACAGGGTCTCGAGAGTCCAGGATGTATTTTGGATTGAGTTCACACTATTTTGAGACTTGGATGCATTGCTAAAGTCTGATGAGATCTGGTGCTTTCGCACCTGCGGTGGTTGGGCTGCAGGTGCGAGTGCGCAGAAGCGGACCGCAGATGTAGTGTTGGTTGGGTTCAGGGGCTTCCGCAAGTGCGGAAGAGGGTGCACAGAAGCGCGATTGCATATGCACTTTTTTGTCCGCAGAGGCGGCTTCGCATGAGCGCTTGAGGGTCCGCCGACTTAAGTAAAGTCCGCCTCTGCAGTGAATTTTCTACATATGCAACTAAAGGACCGCATAAGTGAAAAGGCTACGCAGAAATATCTTGAACGAGGGGTTTAATTTTATTTATCACATTTTGAGTTAGAGAGCTCGATTTTGGGCGATTTTGGAGCGTGTTTTCACAATTTGGATTGGAAAAATTAGTTTTTGCTCATGTTTGTAATTATTTCATGATTTTAACCTTGAATTAATGTTTAATTGAGGAATTTAGTAGTAGAAATTAGGGATTTTAGTAAAAATATTTCTATAACACAAAATAATAATTTCAAGATTGATTTGAGGCCGGAATTGAATGTAATTGGTATGGATGGACTCATATTCTATCTTGAGTTGACTTTTTTGTTTTAATTAAAAATCAAAGATTTATTATTTGTAATTATTTCCTATGGCTTTTATTTATGATATTAAGTTATTTTGACTAGATACGAGCCGTCTGAATGTTGTTTCACGCAGAAAAGGCTTCTTAGAGTATTAATTTAGTTTCTTTGAATTAAGTATCTTGCCTAACCTTGTATGGGGGAATACCCCTTAGGTGCTAATCCTAATTGTTCATTTTTATGACGTGTACATGAAATGACGAACGTGCATATAAGTACTAGGTGTGGTTTTGACAGGAATAGACCGTAGGTTATTAGTATGCCTTAATGTGACAATGAACTTTATATGGAACCTGCGAGATCACTTTATGACTATTTAATCATGATCATTTCATTGACTTAGCCATAGTCATGCTTTATTTACAGAATACTCCTGCGCTTCTATGATTATTTGTTATGTCCTCATGCATGATTGTTGAAATTTGTGAACTTATACTTTGATAAAACTTTGGTATCATTGTTATTATATTGTGGGAATTAGAATTATTAACTTTGTGGTGCCATGGCACTTGTGGACTAGTTGAGCAGATTGATTGGGGGGGTGTCAGCACGAGGTTTTTGTCGAGCAATTTTGTCTATTGTTGTATGCGTGGGACAAAATAAGGGTGGCATTATCTTAGGCTATCCACGTGACGATTGGCATATCATATTTATGTGCATATGCCGGCATAATAAAGGTGGCATTTTATTGATGTTATGTGATATTCTGGGGTATCTTCTTGTTGTGATTTTGTTGAGATGGGGTTGATAATTCATTCTCATGATTGTTTCTGAAAGTATTAAATGACTTGTACCTCGTCACTACTCCACCGAGGTTAATTTTTATACTTACTGATTACCGATTGTGGTGTATTCATACTATACTTCTACATATGTTTTGTGCTAATCCAGGTATTTAAGACCAGACTGATTAGCAATGAGGCTTTTCATACACCGAAGACTTCAAGGTATCCCTGCATGATCTGACTGCAAGCCTTAGAGTCACCCTCTTGTTTCAATTCTACTATTTATATATTTCAAACAATACTGTATTTTTTGAGATGTTCTCATGTATTCAGTTAGAGCTTGTGACTCTGTATCATCTAGTTCTAGAAAGTTATGTTGAGTACTGTCACTTTGACATGCATTACTCTTATTTCCGCGTTTGTGTTAAATTTGATTTTTGTTATATCATGTGTTTATGGTTCTAAATAATGTTAAGTGACCGGCTTACCTAATTTGGAGACTAGCTGTCATCATGATTCCTAAGGAGGGATTTGGGTCGTAACATGTCATGAATTTGATATTGCTAAATTTCACTTTTAATTCTACTAATGTTTCTATTTCTATGAAGTCAAAGGAAAAAGTTGAGGATGTGCACATATATTGATAATGATCAATAAACCTGGTCTCTATGTATTGGAATATTTTAACAAGGTTCACAAGTTAACTATTGCAAGGAAAATGTTGAATCAATCTAGTTCTTATGCCTAGCTAACCATAGGGTTACAATGAATGGAAGGTGAGTCACTACACTTATGCAGAATAGATGCATTAGAGGACAATTGCTGACCATGAAACTAGTGCTTATGTGAAATGTTGTAGTAAATTTATCATCATCAAAAAGAAAAAAATTATTTAGCTGAGCTGATATTAGTTTGATAATTAATAAATAATTGGGAAAGAATCAATTCTGTTGAAGTCCGTTGATCAGAAGCTGAAAGTTGGATTCCTAGAAGAATTGATTTCGTGGGTTGGAAGAGTATGATAATGATTGGAGGAATTCGTGGTCAAGAAGGATTCTTCGATTACGAAAATAATTGCATGGAAAGGAAATGATGAAGGAGCTTTTAAACAAATAAAATACAATTCTTTTAGGATCTATTTTTCTTAAGAGGTGATCGGATTATTTTAGGTCTTGGATCTAAAATTAGAAAAGGATTTGTCTAACCGCACTCCTATAAAGAGCATCATATTGCTGCTAGTGAAGACCATTGCTATTTCGCACAAACACAGAATTTATTCAAGGCAAATAATAATCATAGCAAGAAGGTACTTTTAAGGATCCAAACTGCACAACTGAAGAAGTTGTTCTTAAAGACGAAGTTCTTTCGTTCTTTCGTTGTTGTTGAATCTTGATTCATTATTCTTTAATTGTAACCTATCTTGCTTTTGAGAAGTGTATTAGTAGGTTATCAAATCTGAAGAGTTTGTTTAACTTTCTAGACTTAAGTTTATAGTTGTGAAAGGGGTTAAGGTACTAGAGTTAGTCCCTTTGATTATAAAGTTGTAACCTAAAGTTTAGCTATAATTGGGTTAATTGTAGGGGTAGAGATAGAAGAGTTTATAGTCCCTTTGGATACTGAGTTGTAACATAAAACAACTCTTTGAAGTTAGTAAGGTTTTGAGATAAATCCTGAGAAAATAGATTTTCCACATAAATTATTGTGTTATTTAGTTTTCACATTTAGCTTTTAGTTTGTGTCTACAATTCTTAGGTTAAAGAACTTGGTTCTTTAACACGCGAAAATCGAGAGTGACACAATTGTATCCCTCCCCTTTCGTCCTCCTCTCTTGTGTCTTAGTGTATCCTAAAATAACAAAAAAAATTGGTTTCCAAAATACTTTAGCTACTTGAAGATTAAAGGAAAAAGATTTTGAGATACATTTAGCTATTAAAGAAAAAAACTTTGAAAATGTGTCAACTATTTGTGGCCGAAATGTAAAACTGTTTTGTGGCCGAAATGCAAAATTGTCTTCGGGTGATATCTGAACATCGTTTAAGGAGGCAACAAACTTGAATGCTGGTATAACATTTTTCGTAAAAATATAGTACAAGGAATAGGATGAAACAAAAAGAGAAGTGTACAGTGTACACACGGAATTCTAAAAAAGAAAATACTCTTGTACGCTCACCTATCATTTGGATAGAAAAAATAATTTATTTACAGATATTATCTGTTACTAGTATTTTTCACTAATCTTTTTTAAAATGTTATATAAATAAAATAACATTTTTAATAAATTACATCATCAAGTGGCGGACCCAAAAATTTATACAAGCGGATTCAGAAAAAGATTAAATTCTCAACTTCATCCGAATAGCATATGCAATATCAGGCTTAACAAATGAAGTTTACCTTCCGTTTTTGTTTGGGTTTATAACGAAACTTCAAAAAAAAATTTACTCCCTAACTTTTCTTTTCTTTTTTTTTTTTTTTCCTTTTTCCTATTCTATGGCTGTCCTTTAAAAATATACTATAAAGATAAGTTTTAACAACTTTTTGTTTACTTTCTTAACTTTAACAATTTATAAAGCTTTGATAATTTTATTTAACAAAGATCAATTTAATGGATACCAAAATACTAAATTCGACTTATTTGTTAAATTTTACAAATTAACAATCTCTAAATTTTTTATTTTAACTAGCTAATTATTGCAGACAACAACAACAACCCAGTATATTCCCACAAGGGGGTCTGGGGAGGGTAATATGTAGACAGGCCTTACCCCTACCCGAAAGGGCAGAGAGGCTGTTTCCAATCGACCCTCGGCGCAGGGAAGAGAAGGAAAACAAAAACAGAAACACAAACAGCATTAGTTACTCCAGCATAAATCGCATAAATAAGTATCTAAACATAAGAGTCATAAATACCATAAATAGACTGCATGCAATAATATTAAAACAGTAACTACCAGAAATGACTACCATAAGAGAGCACAAACCAATACACGAATCATTTATGGGTAGCCCTACCACGCCTCGCCCAACCCCGGGAAAGGAGTACGAAAAATCTATAAGCCCCTATCCTACAACCCTGATACTAGACCTCCAGACTTTNCATGTCCTGCCTAATTACCTCTCCCCAGTATCTCTTAGGCCTCCCTCTGCCTCGCCTCACACCGACCACCGCTAGCCGCTCACAACTCCTCACCGGGGCATCGGGGCTTCTCCTCCGCACATGCCCGAACCACCGGAGCCTCGCCTCTCGCATCTTCTCATCCACTGCGGCCACCCCCGCCTTCTCCCGAATAACTTCATTCCTAATCTTATCTAACCTGGTGAGCCCGCACATCCACCTAAGCATCCTCATCTCCGCAACCTTCATCCTCTGAACATGAGATTTCTTCACCGGCCAACACTCCGTCCCATACAACATGGTGGTCTAACCACAGCTCTATAAAACTTTCCCTTGAGTTTTTGTGGTACTTTCTTGTCACACAAGACTCCTGATGTCAGCCTCCACTTCGACCACCGCGCCCCTATACGGTGAGTGACATACCCGTCTATCTCTTCGTCCCCCTGAATCACCGATCCAAGATATCTGAAACTATCCCTCTTGGCTATGGCCTGAGATCCAATCCTCACGTTCCCTCCCACTTTGCTAGGCTCGGCGCTAAACTTGCACTCCAGGTATTCTATCTTAGACCTGCTTAGTTTGAAACCCTTAGACTCGAGAGTCTGTCTCCATACCTCTAGCCTCTCGTTAACACCGACCCTCGTCTCGTCTACCAGGACTATGTCATCAGCAAAAAGCATACACCAAGGCACATCCCCTTGAATATGACGTGTTAAAGCATCCATCACCAAGGCAAACAAGAGAGGGCTAAGCGCAGATCCTTGGTGGAGCCCCATAACCACCGGGAAATGGTCTGAGTCGCCACCCACTGTCCTGACCCTAGACTTAGCTCCATCGTACATGTCCTTGATTACTCTGATGTAGGCTTCCGGCACGCTCTTAGACTCCAGGCACCTCCATAGCACCTCCATAGGGACCTTGTCATACGCCTTATCCAAGTCGATAAACACCATGTGCAGGTCCTTCTTCTTATCCCTGAACTGTTCCACCAATCTCCTGACAAGGTGGATAGCTTCTGTGGTGGAGCGACACGGCATAAAACCGAACTGGTTCACGGAAATAGATGTCGACTCCCTCACCCTAGCCCCGATCACCCGCTCCCAGACCTTCATGGTGTGACTTATTAATTTGATGCCCCTATAGTTGTTGCAACACTGGATATCNAATTATTGCAGACAATAACAAATAAAGGAGAACTATACGCTAAACTACATTAATAATTTTAAAGTTTTAGAACTATAAAATATTCTAAATTAAAACAGATAATGATAAATAAAAAAATCAATGTTTGGTCAACCACGAGAAAGAGGCAAGTAGAATACTTTTAAATATTTAAAAAGATTTCAAATAAAAAGTATAAAATTGAGATAGAAGAATATTCTAACAAAAATAAAATTAAAAAAAAATCAATATATATAGATTTAAATAATTGATTTAAATAATGGTATAGTATCTTAGGTGTTGGGACTAAATAAATCTTCCAAAGATTGAAACCCTAAAGTAGCCTACGTGAGTCTTTTAAATCTACCGATTTTTGGAAAAACTAAAGAAATGTGCATGGACGGACGAGGTCAGATTCAATCCCTAGACCTTCTTTTCTATTACTTAGAAAAATAATTTATAATAAATAGTATAATTTTTAACGAACCGGGTCCAATTAGTCCGCTCCTGCCACCAACTCTCGTTTTTAATGAGTTCCACTTTACAAAACTTTATCACCAACTTAATTCGGTCAACACGCCATTTGTTTCTTCTCATTCACCTCACTATTATTCCCTGATTAAAAAAATAATAACAATAATAAAAAGATAAATAATAACCAGCCTAGAGAGGCAGTAATATACATCGAAATTCCTTTTGAGCATGTGACCGTCTATGGAATATTCATTATTCATGGGTTCCAAGCTCAGTTGTGATGTGGTTGTACCAAGGAATAGCTCTCAACCCGTTAATTTTTGTCTTGGCGATAGATAAATTGATGCATCACATTCGAGGGAGGTGCCATGGTGCATGTTATTTGTAGATGATATTGTACTGATTGACGAGACGCAATGTAATGTTAACACGAGATTGGAGGTTTGAAAGCAGACTCTAGAGTATAATGGTTTCAAGTTGAGTAGGACCCAAATAGAATATTTGGAGTGCAAGTTCGGTGATGTGACCCATGAAGCGAATTGGGACATGAAGCTTCATATACAAGTCATCCCCAAGAGAGGAAGTTTCAAGCACCTTGGGTCAGTAATCCAAAGAAATGGGAGATTGACGAGGATTTCACACATCGTATTGGAGCGGAGTGGATGAAGGTATTTTGTGTGATAAAATTGTACCACCAAAACTTCTATAGAGCGGTGGTTAGACTGACTATGTTGTATGGGGCAGAGTGTTGGCTAGTCACGAACTCCTATATCCAGATGATGAAGGTAGAAGAGATGAGGATGTTGAGATGGATGTGCGGGCATAGCAGGACTCATGACCCTTGATAGGAAGGTGCGGAGATCGAGGATTAGGAAAGAAGATTAGAGGTGTGTTTGGTATAACGGAAAGTATTTTCCGTGGAAAATGTTTTCTTGGAAAACGACTAATAATCTTATTCATTTTCCGGTGTTTGGTATGCAAAATAAGGAAAATGAATTCTCAAGAGAATTGATAAATAATTTAGATATAATAAACATGAAGCCATAAACTTTCAAACCAATAACCTTCCGAACCCACAAATTTCATAAATTTTCGAACCGCTAAACTTTTGAAATCGCGAAATTTCGAACCCGTAAACTTCCAAACACATAAACCTCCGAACTCATAATTTTGGAACTTATAACATTTTGAACCTTTAAACCGATAAATAAAAAAATTAAAACTAAAAAATATGTGGGGTGGGTGGGGGTGACAGTAAAACGAAAAACAAAACAGAAATTAAACTTACAACAAAAAAAGTAATTTTTTTTTGTGCGNGGGCACCATTGTACTCCACCTCCACTCCTCCGGCGTCCTTTTAGTCCTGAAGATCGCATTGAACAACCTGGTGAGCCACTCCACTCCTGGCTTACCCATGCATTTCCAGAACTCCACCGGGATTTCGTCTGGCCCGGTCGCTCGACCCCTACTCATCCTACGCAAAGCCCTCACGACCTCCTCCACCCTAATGCGTCTGCAGTACCCTAGGTCTCTATGACGCTCTGAATGCCCCAGCTCCCCTAGCTCTATGTTTTGGTCCCCCTCCTCGTTGAGAAGATCTCGAAAGTACGCCTCCATCTCTGTTTGACTTGAGACTCCCCCATCAGAACTCTACCATCCCCATCCTTGATGCACCTAACTTGGTCTAGATCCCACGCCTTCCTTTCCTTTACTTTGGCTAACCGGAATAACTTCTTGTCCCCGCCTTTCTCCCCCAATTCCTCGTACATGCGACCAAACGCCGTGTTTTTAGCTTCCGTGACCGCCAGCTTCGCTTCCTTCCTCGCCACCTTATAGCTCTCTCTGTTCACCCGCCTTTCTTCCTCGCTTGTGCTCCCTGCCA
>MU695509.1:53201-79824 GCA_026770625.1 Nicotiana glauca
AATGACTTGGCATGAATGAAAAGATTAGAGTTTAACATTAATATTTGTATCATTAGATCTTCCTTTTTTGGGGCAAAAACTAAAATCGGAGCAAGTGCTGTTCGTATGCATTAAAAGAAGTTGGCTTTTATATTTTAAGAAAAAGACTATTCCTGAACAAAATAAATAGAGAATATGAAGGAAATATATACTAACATAAACAAAATTTAAAATTCACCATGGTGAAAGAATATCTTCAAGCAGTGCCTAGGCAGAGTAGCTTTCTCAATCGAATTATCAATTCATTACCATTGTTTATCAAACAATTCATACTGTTAAACTCAATTAACAAGATATCGCGCTGCGTACTTTTCATCACAGCGTAACTTTAATGGCGGCTACAGAATGGATCAAACTGCATCAGACTAGGAGAGTAACGACCGAGTTTCCTCATGTACATTTGGAGTCCTCAGATCTGCATTTTGAAAAGATGGCAAGAAAAATGAACTGAAAACATAGTAAAATGATGAACTAGCAAGCCCAACTAACAAATTAACTAATGAATTCAAAAAAATGAGAGAAACTTCCGATAGAAAATGTTGAATATGTGCAGATTACAAAAAGTTGTTTGATCAAAATTGACCTCGGGAAAGCCTATGACTGTTGAATGGGGATTTGTGGAGGAGATGTTGCATGCACTTAATTTCCCCATGAAATCTATCAAATGCATATGACATGTATCTCAACTACACAGTACACTATATCTTTAAATGGTGGACTGTATGGTTTGCATTAAAAGGAAGAGGGATCTAAGACATGGTAATCCAGTTTCTCCTTTGTTGTTTGTAATATGCACGGAATACTTCACAAGGATAATGAACATGGTAGCAAGCCAGGAAGGATTTGGGTGTCAAACCAAATGCAGGGGACCAAATCTAAATCACCTATGCTTTGCACATGATGTAATGATGTTTTGTAAAGGAGATTTTTAGTCGGTGATGTTATTGCTAAGAGGCTGAGAACTTTTTCAAATGCATATGGTCTGAGCACTAATGCAGATAAATCCAACATCTTCAGTGCCAATAATGGAGCCTCACTGTGTTGCAGAGTTCTATGAACTGACAGGGTACCAAAAAGTATCACTACCTTTTAGGATCTTGGTATACAAATATCATCAACGAAGATCTTTATAGTTGATTGTGAGATGCTAATTGATAAGCTTACAACAAGAGTGCAAGGCTGGGATCCAGACACCTATCCTATGCAGGACGAGTGCAACTGGTCAATTCAGTGCTACTGCATATCCACAGTTACTGGTCTTCCGTTTTCATACTTCCTAGGAGTGTTTTGAAGGGTATCTCTGCAATATGTCAAAATTTCTTATGGGATGGTAAGACAGTTACTAACAGAGCCCCCCTACTGGCGTGAGACTTGGTTTGTAGACTTAAGAGGGAAGGTGGGCTGGGAATCATTGACTGCATAATCAGGAATGAGGCTGCTGTGACTAAATATGTTTGAAGAGAGCACAAAAGACTAACAATATATGAGTCAAATAGGTTAATCATATACTACATAAAAGGGAGAGCTTGGTGGCAATACTCTCATCCATGGGACTGTTGTTGGTATTGGAAGATACTCTGCTCCATCAATGACAATTTGCTGCATATATGTGAACAATGGGTGGCTTACACAGAATAGGAGGTACTCAATCAGTAGTGAGTACAAATGGAGGAATGGATGTCTGGGGGACTGGCTTTCGAGAAGATGGATATGGAGACAAGGTAAATATCCCAAATCATAGTTTAATCTCCTGGTTAACAAAATACAAAAGATTGCTTACCAAAGAAATATTGCTTCGACTAGGGATCAGTCAAGACAGTAATTGCCTGATATGTGGTGGAAACACAGAATCTGTGGAACACTTGTTCTTTCAATATCAGTTCTCGAGAGCTCGTCTGCAGGAAATACTAAATTGGATGGGGATCGGTATACAACAAACAGACCTCCAAGGGATATTGCGGATGGTGGCAAGACTGGTAAAAGGAAAATGGTGCACAGCTTTTGCTATGGCTATCTTGGCTGCACCGATACAACAACATACCCTGTATTATCCCACACTGTGGGGTCTGGTGTGGGTAATGTGTACGCAGACCTTAACCCTACCTTGTGAGGATAGAGAGGCTGATCTATAACATAATATATGGAAGGCTAGGAATGCAGCCTTATGGCATCACGGGGTCCCTCGACCTAAGAAAGTCTATGAACAGATCAAATAGGAGTGCAAGGTACGAATGCATACGATTTTGGATAGAAGGCAGAGTAATAGAGCGAATGGATAGAAAATTTATACAGATGGATATTTTAATGTACAGATATAGTAATTTTGCAACTTGCGAAGTCTCTTTGGTAGCCCTACCTGGTAGGTATACCTAGATTTGCGAGTCATGAGTTTCAAATTGTATTATGTTCGTGGTGATTAATAATATTTTTTCTCCACCACAAAAAAAGAAGTTAGCCACAGAATAACTGTTTACCTAATCACATAACATTCAAGACCAGAACTGTAGATTTGTCCCTTAACTCCTTTGGGCAGAATTACTACTGCGTTCAACCTACTTATGCCTAGAAGACAAGTTATCTGCTACTGCTACTTCATTAAGCAAAACTCATGTAGCATGAAGAATGTCCATTTTTCAGAAAAAGAAGGTAGAATGCCTAGATCTTGTCAACTTCAATGATTTCACCCTTCTGTCGTCAAGTAGGGGATTAACCAAACCAAATACATCTGCAAAAAGCATGATCGTAGTCTCAGGCAATAGGTCCATCATAACCAATATTCACAATACCAATAACTAGCTTACAAGCCTTGGTGGAGAGAGTTACCCGATTATGTGTTGGTGGGAGATATTAGTCAAGGTGCGAGCAAGCTGGACCAGACACCACGGTTATCCCAAAAAAAGAAAAAGGAAACCAGGAAACAACAAATAGCAATTTTAACTCATGGGAGAATGTGCTTCTAAGTATCTCACGAATGTGGAGGAACATGAGCAGCTAAAGACCAACCCTTAGTATTTCTTTGGAACAGACACAAAGATTGTCAAATAAAGAAAATATGGCGAAGAATGAACTCGTAGATATATTTCAAGAGACTGTAATAGATTGTTGTGATGAAAGAATCCCTTAGTAAAAATCTATATGCCTGCTACAGAAACATGAGATTTCACAAAACTACTATGTAATACATCAGCAAGAAGATGAGGGCTTTACAAAGTCACATGATTCATTAAGGTACTGACAAGTTTGACCTGAGGGGTCAATTTACTAGAGTGGTTCAGATTGATTGCGATGGCAGCAACGGAAATTAACAGGGTTATCTAGGGTATATAGGAAGTAAAGCACATTTGAATTTGGTGAAGCAGCAAAATATGAACTGTGGGCCAACTCATTCCTTCTTTTATGAACCCCAGAAAAGGCTGCATGTATATGTGACTCATGACGCATGCCTTAGATTTAGGAGATTTACTGTTATTGGATCGAGCTAATGATTTCACAGAACAAAAGTAACTAGCACCGGTTGTTTCACTGGGGAGTTTATTTCATTGTCTGGAAACTCGTGGTTGTTGAATTGGAACAACGCAACATTGTTTTGCTAGGTACAATCTAGGGAACTGCCGGCTGTACTTTGTTTCTTTTTCTTTATGTGGTTTTGATAAATCTGCCGGCTGTATTTTGATTTCAGTTCACAACTATATAAATGACAATTTAACATAATTCAGAAGTAACATAGCTAATCCTTCTTCCTTTGACATATACAGATGCAACATGATAATGGCATCACAGTACTGAGATAACTAAAACTCGTTAACCTTAGATCATGCGAGTAAAACCACCAAATGAAAAAAAAGCTGTACCTTTAAGGGTTTTATCATAATTTTGCAGCTGAATCATAAAACCAGCATTGGGAGAAATAACTGGTCTTTTACTCTTAACAAGCTGGAAAGCTTCAGAAAGGCTCATACCATGCTTTTTCATCAGATAAGCGATGACTATGGTTGCGCTGCAAAAGCATAGAACAAAAGAAATCATACGAGACTTTCTCTTATCCCCACTTCACATTGTTGATAATGAGAACTGAGAAACAGTTGTCAATTGTCACTACTTGACAAAATATTGGACAATTAAATACATATACTGAAGAAAAAAGTGATCTCGCTATACAAAAAGGAACACCAGGAAAAGCAAACAAGACAAATTTTAAGTTCTAGAAAGTTCTTTCTTATTTCAATTTTCACTGGTGTTCATGAAATGTCGATTAAAGGGTATGGTATATTACAAGAAGGAAATAGGTAAGTTTAATACGACATAAATGTTATACACCAAAAAAACTAGCTGATTCAAGTCTTATAAAAACAAACAATTTACTGAAGCCAACCCAAGATCCAGACCACATAAAATCAACTAAAAGAGGGCAAGAAGCAGATTGCTGAATATGAATAGGAAGACATATGGGTAAAAAGGTTTCATATTAAAATTTAACCCAGTTACCAAATTCATAACAAGAAAACACATAAACCTTTTTGGTTTGTACTTGTAATAAAGAAGTCAAGCTAAAGGTATTGCATGACATGATGATAAAATTACTATTGCTACGAGGGATTTCATAGAGATCAGATGATAAAGTAACCGAAGTGTCTCACCTAAAACAAAGAAACAACGGTACATAGATACCCTTCAAAAATCCATCAAAAGAAACATAAATGAGCGTATCAGTAAGATATTGACGATAACACCTCATTCTTTCAACGTGTTAGCTTGGAAATTTTACATTAGTTTCGCAAAGCAGAACATGAAAGACGCAAGGAACATGGAGAAACTTGCATATCCAGGTTAAAGATTTTGGTCTTCAGAGTGAATGCAAATGTCAAAAAAAGAAGAAAAAAACATCATAGGCACTTTGCTGATCCAGGATAAATGTCGTCCAACCCACCCCCTCCTCAAAGCAACAAAACAAAAGTACAAATATCTACAGAAAGATGTGGTTGGAAGCTAGCTCCATAATACTGCATTAGTTACAGTATCAAGCTGAAGATGGAATATCAAGGTTTCTATTCTTGACCTACTAGGATTAGTCATGAAATTTTCTTTTAGTTATATGTAGCAAAGCAAGCTGGAGAGCAGCTACTTTGGCTTAAAATCTTGTACAAATTTATTAAGAGCCAGTATAGTTTTACACACCACTCTTTTGTATTGTTTTCCCACATATGAAACCATGATTTTGATCCAGGCAAAGATGCTCGAAATCACCTTCTGGATTTGCCTGCAAAGCAATGCACCAACACACCGCCACCCTGTCCTTTTGCTTCTTCAATTTTTCCTTTTGCTTTTTCAATGAAATTGAAGCATTCCTCAAAGTAATGCAAAATATTTACATCATCTCTGTCATGAACTGTCTCAAATTTGCAAAAAGTTGAAAATACAAATAAATCATTCATCAATCTCATTAAAAGAGAATTTTTTAAGAAAACATGGAGGCAGAAGGCCTCAGTTTATCTTTACTGAATTAAGAACTTATATAATTTTTTTTTTTGATAAGGTAAATTGGATAGTTCTAATCTTTACTAGGTAGATGAATGAAGGTGAAGCATCAAAATTATAACTAGCCATCATCATAAGGAAGAAATTTTACACTGCAATTGGTATGAGAGGTAAAAAAGACAGTGCAAAAAGGCTCTAGTAGGAAAAGTTGTACTTTATGTTGCTATACAAGAGTTCTTTGCGTCTCCAAACTAGATAGTTAAGCAGAAATCTTTTCTTACTCATTATGTAGGACCACTACGTATCATTATTATTATTCTGTTATTATTTTATTCTTCAATTTGTTACTACTGTTGTTTCTTTTACTTTGATTATCTTTATTATTTTTGTTGCCAATACTTCTCTTTTCTTCAGTATTTTCATCATAACTTTTTTACTCTTGTATTTTTCAAACCTGTTTTGAAAATGCTTTTTTTGGGGCCGAGGGTCTATTGGAAACAGCCTCTCTATCTCACACAAGCTAAGGGTAAGGTTTGCATAGACCCCACCTCCCCAAACCCCACTTGTGGGATCTCAGTGGGTATGTTGTTGTTGTTGTATGTAGGACCACTACAAACAAAAACAAAAGACAGGTAACAGTAAGGAAAACACAGTATAGCAGAAACACTAGTGTGGACAACTGATGGTGTGGTATGGTATTTCCTGTTTTCTAATTTCTTAGTATAGTGGTTGCTGAATATTTTTACATAACAGACCACGCAAGAGATGGATGGCGCATTATTCCTTGACTTATATAAAAATGAGATGCAGATTTTCTCATCACGTGCATATATTCAAGACAAATCCAAAGCAAGTCATCAATATCAAACAAAGTTAGAGACTTCCTACCAGTAAGGACTTTGTACACAAACTCATTTGGATAAGACGGATTTAAATCTCTGGCAATCGTCAAAATATGAGTTATATTCAAGCTTTTGAGTGCATCTTTATTGTTGGCAGCTCCAAAGGACCCTAAATAGAGACCCTAAGAATACAAGGAAACTAATAAGGATAGGTAAAAGAAAACTAGAAGGGCTAGGATTCATGATTTAGTACCTCTTCAATCATACAAGGATCCTTATCCTCTCTCATAATTTTTGCTGCGGACATCGCACGCATTAGAGCTTCAATTTGCCCCCTATATGAATCCAGAGCTTGATCCATTTCTTGTTTTCTTCCTTGAAATAGCTTGAACTGTCAGAAAATTTAGGGGTTCTGGAATATTTGGCATATCAGTCGTTACTAATAAATCAGTAACTGTACATGAATACAGAAGAAAATCAACACACACTTGAAAAAATTAGACCGAAGTGTTGCAAATTCCAATACCCTCTTCCGATGACAGTTCAAACACTTTAGATTAGAAATTCCTGCATTGTGAAACCTACAAGCTCACATTGGCGTTTTAGGGGGGAAAACTAAAACATCTCCATTTGATATATGAACAATCACCATTCAAGTTGCACTACATCATTTAGTAAAGGTCATATTTATGTTCCAAAATGTATAGAAATTTGGAACCAACCCCTTCTTGACAAGAGGAGTTGCTCTGATGGGTAAGCAACCCCCACTTCCAACCAAGAGGTTGTGAGTTCGAGCCTCCCCAAGAGCAAGGTGGGAAGTTCTTGGAGGGAAGGATGCGGGTCTATTTGGAAACAGCCTCTCTACCCCAGGGTAGGGGTAAGGTCTGCGTACACACTACCCTCCCCAGACCCCACTAAGTGGGATTATACTGGGTTGTTGTTGTTGTTGTTGTTGTTAGATATACTTCTTAGAAAGGCTTTATAAGTAAGAATTCATGACGTGAAGTTCTAATCTCGATCAGTTAGTTACCAGTTGCAATTGACAAATAGAGAGACAACTTAAAAGTTGAGCACAAGATGGCACATTAACTGTTCCGGCAAAGGGATTAATGTAGCTCAACTTTAACAGTACCCACAAAACTACAGGTTCAACTTTTAAACTAGAGAGTAGCCGAAATGTAATGAATGAGCTCAGAACCACGCTAAACACCATAACCGTGTAAACTTGCCTAATACCATTTTCATTTAATATCCTTGAAGGAATGGTTCTATAAGTATATGGAATTAACGATCTGAATTTGTGTTCACAATGCACATCTCACCAAGATGTTGGGCTTGAAGGCCATGAGATCAAACTCTTGTGAACCAACTACACTTCAATCCCAAACTTATTGGCTATATGAATCATTTACATCCTTGCCACTCTATTCGGCCCTATTTCATTCCAATTCAAAAATATTTGTCTGTGTTAGAGGAGACATCATGCCATGACTTCTTTTTAAGCCGGCCATTGGATTTGAGACCAACTATTTGAAGCTCCCAAGAGGTCTAAACTCTTGTAAAGACTTTAATGCCTTAAATAGGTACTCCACAACTCAATAGTCGTAACACAAAATGTGGCAAATTAATGCGTAATTGTAACCTTTATCCAGTATCCATCAATCTCCTGAATCAACTCCCGAACTAGAGAGCAGCAGCAGTTCTGATTGATGAGTTCTTGAAAAAATTATGCTAATTAAATCATATTTGTCGAATAGTTGTCCACTAAACAAAATCACCTTTTGATCAAACATCTCCACACCAACCAACCCCTCCAACCGCACGGAATATTAATGTCAAATATCCAAAAACTCCGCAACCATTCACCCAAAAGAAGTTGAAAATCTTCTTTTGACTCAGTTTTAACAGCTGCTAATTGACTAACGTTTTCCCCTATAACTTTTTTTTCGCGATTCCCTTTTTTTCAAAACTCAAAAAAGAAGGAAATCGATATTGAAGAGAAGAATATAAAAATGGGTGATTCACAGAATACTGACTCGAACAATTACCAATTGATACAAAGGAAAAATAGATTAACTATAGCTTAAAAAGCACATTAAATGAGAAGGAAAATTATTTAACAATCATGGAAGAGTAGACCATGAAATCAATGAAGATCTTACCGGGTTGCCAATCAGGAATAGGTATGGTTTCAATAGCAAAGACAGAGAGGTCTGTTAATTTTTTACTATGGAACATTCGCAAATATTAAAGTAAATTTCGCCTTAACCCTTATAGTCTTTAATGATTAAGAACTAATACCCTTAATATTTTTTCATCTTTTTAATGGGACCATAACTCCTTTTTCCGCCGAAAAATTATAAAAAGTCAAAAATAAGGAATTTTTACTTATTCATACTACATTTTAAACTTATTCACCTTAATAGAAAGGTTATTACTTAATTACATTAGCATGTACAATTTACTATTAACATATAAAATAATATATTAGATTCCAATCTCACCCATTTAGGTTTCATTCTTCTCAATTTTTCCTTTGTATAGATATTTTTCTCTTAGTTCCTCTTTGATTCGGCTTTTGCATATGAATATGCTCGGAGCTTTGAATAATGGTGAAGAAAAATAATTCGAGTGGTTCAAAACCATAAAATTCATACATGAAGCACCAACATGGGTTACCATAAGTTATTTTTTTATGAATAAACAAGACATTGTCTACAGGAGAGGCGCTTGGAACTGAACTGAAACTAATTGACGGTATAATTGAACTAAGCTGAATTAGACCGTGTGTATATGAGTTTAAACGCTGTTGACAGGAAAGCTTAAAAGTTTTGAACTCGAAATCGAATTTTGCAAAATTGTTATTTGTTAGGATTGGGCATTACTGCAAGTTATTGAGAATATCCTTTGGAGTTTATATACCAATTTTGAGGAAATTTGGTGAAGATTCGAGGTAATTTTGGTTAAAATTTTTGATTGAAACTTGATGAAGAAGATATAAATAAATTGTATATATTTTGTATGTTGGGGTACAGAAACGGCATACAAAATATATACAACTATTATAATTGTATAAAAATTATTGATGAGCTTAAAGTTACTTATTATTTATGCCTACTTTGCATCTTTGTTTTGGCTGATTTGATAGAGATTTGGTCGGATTTGAGTGTAATATGTTGTCTTTCAGTGCAGTGATGCAGAAGGGATCAATTGACGAATAGTGCACTTAGTGGGAGAAAAAAGAGTAGAGTAGGAGAAAACCCCAGGTGCGGAACCACGCACGAGCGACCCCCAGAGCGCACTTGAACGCGCAAGTGACACAGAGTTCTGCCAGAGGTGCGCGACCATGAGCACGGTCACACCTCCAGGTACGCGGCCGCACACGTTCACCTGGGAATTTGACCCTGGCTTTTTTTGTAAATTTGGAGGCGACCCTTTTTATCTATATGAAGCCTAGCTCGTCTCAAAACAAGGCATCTCAAATTTTGGAGCAAATTTTGGAGAGACGAAGGCAAGGAAATAAAAGAGACTCTAAATACTTCATCCAATTCATTATGGAAGTTTGTTTGATTTTGGAAATTGTAATATCTTCTTGTTTTTATAATACTCTTTTCATAAACAACTTCTTCACTAGGGAGTAATATTTCTTAGGGTTTTGACGGATATTGTGATTTGACTATTGCTTTGGGGTTTGCTTACTGTTAGTTGTCTGAATTCGTTAAATGAGTTACTAATTGAATGGCAAGGCTAATTGTGGTTTTACTTTAATCGAAAGAGAAGTGTTGCTGTAATTCACATTGTGTTATCTTGTTTGGGTTGATTTTACGCCTCTCATAGGTAATCGAAATAGCTTAGAGAGTATCAATTGACCCAATTTGGAAGAATGGTCAAGAGACCTTCTTTGTAAGATCAGTCATTCAATGTATTTTTGCATATGTTCATAAAACCTGTCATTAGGTTGGTTAACGGAACTCTAATTCATCCGGAAGAAGAATTTGAATCCTTAAGATAGCCTAATCATCTGTTGAAATCGAAAGAGTCAATAGAAGTTAAGAATGAACTTAGCACAGAGTTACCCAGAATAATAGTTGATCGCATATATTGTCCATCCCCTTACTTCTCACCTTGATATTCAATTATTGCTACTTAGTCACTAAATTTTCATAATTTTCTCATTAGTTTTTATTATTAGTTCGGTAATAACTTAAATCAAATCATCATTTTCCTGGAGAGTGTTAAGCTGAAGATTTATTAGAACATTATTTAAACTAATCCTTGTGGAGACGATTTAATATTATACTATCTTTGACTAGCGAGCCTAAGTTTTATACACCGCAATTTTGTGCTCGTTAATTTTATGTAAATTTAGTTTTTTCACCGAATTTTGTACAAACAAATTATATTTACGTTACAGATAAGTATAGATAAATTATAGATTTTGACAGGATTTGTCTATATTTTGTTAAAAAATTTATTTACTTTCTGTAAATAAAATGTATACGGTAAAATCGGAGGGTCTTTGGTCATTACAAATCTTCATAAGCACGTTTCCAAAGGTTCGAGGTTATGGTCGAGATTCATACCCGAGGGCTATCGACGTCCGACCTCGGGACAGTGCACATCGACAGTTATGGTAAAAAAGTGAGAAGTTTCCAAGGTGCGTGACTAGAGCTCACAAAGTCTAGTAGGCTAGTTCAGACCCGTATCATGGCATTAAATGGTTGTACCAGCCCCATATCTTTGTAATAAATACATCCGTACTATGTTGGGATTCTCCCTGATATATAAAGGGTATCTTCATCATTTTGTAAAGCATCTCATACACAATATTGAAGGTACAAGAACATTCTCTCTACTTTCTAACTTAACATATTCTCTTGATTTCACTACTTACATTTATTGCTTATATTCATAGTGTTCTATTTATCGTTTTTCATTTATTGATCATAAGGAGCCGCCATGGCAGCTCTCGTAACTGTTAATCCTCACTCGATTGCCCTTAGCCGAGCATCCGACTCAACCTCGAGTCCCCGTATACGCCAGTTCGAGGCCCTGATTTCCAGTCATTCAGTTTGATTATTATACTACCTATAAGCTCGTATCTTATTTCATACTCTTTCACCTAGCATCTATTGCCTAAACAACTAACATAAAAATAGATCACGTATTTTTAGAACCACAAAATCAAATCTAATTATAATTACCATTTTCAAGGTAAACAGTTTGGCGCCCACTGTGGGGCTAAAAATAATGGTAATTATTTTCTTGTTAGTTCACTCAATAACGCAAGTTACCTTTCACATTTTTTCTTGTCCAAGATCTTTGATTTCAGGTCAAAATGTCTAACTCAATAAACGCATGTGAAAACAAAAATCTCGAGGACCATGGAGAGAATGATGTGGATGTTCCAAGTGTTGGTGTACCACCACGAAACCCTAAGAATGCACCAGAACTAATTCCCGTAGATGTGGCCCGCACAACGCTCAACATGTCGAAATAAGCTCCCTCACCAACAGGAGCATACACCAGGAAGACCAATAGGAAGCTCAAAAAACCCCGGCTCAGGAAGAACAAGGGGTTAGCCTTCACGTCATCTTCAAAATGTTACAAGCACAATAGCTGGCGATTGCTCAGCTGCAAAGCCACCAAAAGACTCCCAGCACGGTAGAACCAGAAATGGCTCCCCGAGCCGAACAGGTACCAGAAAGATCAAGCAACAACGGGTCGGCAGCCGATCCCGCCCTCATAAAGATGCTCGAGGACCTCACAAAGATTATCGAGTCGGGCGAAAAGAAGATAGAAGCCAACGAAAAGAAGGTACAAAAATTCAATTCTAGGGTCGATTAAATTAGGGGCGCACCCCCGATTCTGAAAGATATAGATTTGAAGAAGTTCGTAAAAAAGCCGTTCCCACAGGAAGTGGCCCCAAAACCCATTCCAAAGAAGTTTAGAATGCCCGATATTTCGAAGTACAACGGAACCTTGGACCTTAACGAGCACGTCACTGCTTACACTTATGCAGATAGGGCAACGAACTAAAGGATGACGAGATCGAGTCCGTCCTATTGAAAAAATTCGGAGAGACGTTTTCAAAAGGGGCAACGATGTGGTATCACAACCTAGCCCCAAAATCGATAGATTCATTTGCCATGCTGACAGATTCTTTCATAAAGGCACATGTTGGTGCCATCAAAGTAGCTACAAGGAAATCCTACATCTTCAAAATCAAGCAAAGGGAGAGCGAGATGCTACGAGTTTGTATCTCGCTTTCAAATGGGACGAATGGAACTACCACCAGTCTCCGAAGACTGGGCGGTGCAGGACTTCACTCAAGGTTTGAACGAGCGAAGCTCGGTAGCTTCGAAACAGCTGAAACAGAACTTAGTCGAGCATCTCGCCGTGACTTGGTCGAACATCCACAACCGCTACTAATCGAAGATCAGGGTCGAAGACGACTAACTAGGAGTCCCCTCGGGCTCGGTATATCCTAGCAGGCTTCCGACAAAGGAGTCAAAACCAAATAAAGAGAGATACCAACCATACACTGAAGATAGAAGAAACGCCCCGAGGTGCAACATACCCCGCAATGACTGAAGGATAGTTCGAGTCTAGAATCCTCGGGGACTTATTAGCATAGCTGGATTTGATAGGTACACAGGGCCAACAGAGGAACCCCGCTTGTCGGAATACAACTTCAATGTCGATGTTTCAGATATCGTGTTCGCCATCAGTAATATCAGAGACACCAGGTGGCCAAGGAATGTACAATCAGATTCTTCACAAAGGAACCATAACTTAGTGCATGAATTTCACAACACGTACGATCACAGGGCCGAAGATTGCCGATAACTCCAGGAAAAAATAGTCCGACTACTCAGCAAAGGTCACCTCCGAGAATTCCTCAGTGACCGAGCCAGAAATAAAATTTGAGAAAGAGAGGCGACCAAAAAGAGTGAAATAGACGAGCCACAACATGTCATCCACATGATCTTAGGAGGCATCGATGCTCTACAAGAACCCGTGATCAGAAGAACAAAAATATCCATCACCGGAGAAAAGCAAACTTGAGGTTACATACCAGAGGACACCCTCATATTCAACGATGAGGACATCGAGGCTCTATCTCAGCCTCATAACGATGCACTGGTTATTTCTTTCCTTGTGAATACATTTCAAATTGAACGTGTACTTGTGGATCCAGGTAGCTAGGCCAATATTATCAGGTCGAGGGTTGTAGAGCAACTCAAAACTGCTTGACCAAATCATGCCCGCCTCTCGATTCCTCAACGAGTTCAACATGGTGAGCAAAACAACAAAAGGGGAAATCACCCTCCCAGTCAACATGGCCGGCACAACCCAAAATGCAAAATTCCATGCCATCGAAGGAGACATGAGATACAACGCCTTGTTCGAGAGGCCATGGATACATTGCATGAGAGCAGTACCATCCACTCTCCATCAGATAATGAAATTTCTGACAAAGGATGGGATAAAAACAGTCTACGGGGAACAACATGCAGCAAAAGAGATGTTCGCGGTGCATAATGTAGCACCGGCACTAATACCTCCACCATCAAAGGAGACAAAGGATAAGAAAATAGTAAAATAGCGATAACAAGCTACATTCTCAGCTAAGCCCGACTGAACGAAGCAAAGGACCGTACTGCGTCCTCGTACAAGAGATTGAAACATATCAGGGCCCGAAGCGCCGCCAACACTAAGGTATGATCATCTCCCTTTTAGTTACATTTTACACTAACTGACGTGCAGATATCCGATCGAAACGGCTGAAGCATTTTCCAACTTGAAGGCCTTAGGTTCCAAAAGCATACGTTGCACTCTTTTCCTTTGACCAGATTTTTATCCCAAGAAGGGTTTTACCGGCAAGGTTTTTAACGAGGAAACATCTATATGCTACCTAGGGAGGACTTAACAAGTATTAAAGGCTTCTTTTAAATCAACCTCAAATACTAGGGGGCATCCCCCCAGAAGAACACCTCCTCGGAGAAGTCAAGATGCGCTAAATGGGGCCTCGATAGGAAAATGATGTACCGGGACAGACGGTCGAACGAATTGTGCCCGTATAGAATAACAAGCCCTTAACAGTGAAAACATGTATACTTGTACCAAGTAATTGAAGAATACTTTCCATCAAAGCAATTTGCATTTCAAAGGTGTCCGATATTTTTTTGCAAAAACGGCTCCAAAGCCAAAAACATCCCGAACACTCGGGGACTGGCGTCAATAATTCGAAGCCGTATGACCTCCGAGTCGGAGCCTCAAACTCATAAGCCATTAATAGGGCAGCACCAAGTTTACAAAAATGGCTCCAGAAGCCAAAAACATCCCGAACACTCGGGGACTGGCGTCAACAATTCAAAGTCGCATGACCTCCAGTCGGAGCTTCAAACTCGTAAGCCCTCAATAAGGCAACATCAAGTTTACAAAAATAGCTCACGAAGCCGAAAACGTTCCGAACACTTGGGGACTGGCATCGACAACTCAAGGCCACATGACCTCCGGGTCGAAAACTCCGAACTCGTAAGCCCTCAATGAGGCAATACCAAGTTTACAATAAATGGCTCCCGAGCCAGGAAATTTTCGATGACTCGGGGACTACCGCCAATGGCCACAACTATCGACTTATCAAAAACCAAAGGCCATAAGACCCCAAGTGGGCAGCCTCGGTCTCGTAAGACCTATATAAGGCAATAACAATATCTGTAAGACCTCAAGCAAGGCATGAACCATACTTGTACCAAGTAACCAAAACTATAAGACCTCAAGTAAGATATGTAAAAATTTGTAAGACCTTACAAAAGGCATAAACTTGATCTTAAAGTTAAGGCTATATATCGAACTTGTAGAACCCCTAAAAAGGCATACCTTCGATATAGACGCAGAAACTATTTCACTCAGGGACTGAAAGACTCCGGCAAAACACAATGACTACGGTCACAAGGCTATACCAGCCAAACTAACACGACTCGGGAACGCCCGACCGTCGCTATAAAACCACAGGCCTTCAATTAATTAGAATGTACTTCGAAAAGAACCGGTTAAACAGGCTACCCTCGACATAGGCAAAAGATCTTCGACCATGTCAGCTCCAAACTATAGGATTCGAGATACTCAGCCACCGATCCAAAACCTCCCGAGGTGCTCGATCATCGCCATAAAACAACTCACAACCGAGGTTTTTACCAAACCATCAAAGAGCCAAGCAAACACAATTTCAAAAGGTCCTTAACAAGGGAAAAATAAAGCCTATAAAAGGTCATACCAATCCAACGCGTAAGAGCCACTACTGCCACCCTATATAAAAGGTCATACCGACACAATGCGTAAGAGCCACTATCGCCACCCCATATAAAAGGTCGTACCGACCAAATACGTAAGAGCCTAAGGGCTAGCCCATATAAAAGGTCATACCGACCAAACGCGTGAGATCCTAAGAGGCAGCTTTAAATTCAAAAATTTAAGGGTCAACGAGCTCGAGTCAAAACCCGACTCGGAGACTGAACCCGAAAAATAATTAACTAAATATGCCTAAGAGCAAAATCATAATAGCTCAAACGCCAGCTTATACTAAAATGTCGTATCGACCAAGCGCGTAAGAGCCTACGAGCCAGCCCAACAAGCCCCAAGGTCTTACTATAAATCCATGGATTCTTTTAATCTGAAAACGAGTTCATCTAGCTAATGATTGACAAACATCGAGACAAAGGGATGTGCATGAAAAATTAAACCGCAAGGCTTCCTCTTATACATATATGGAAAAAAATACAGAACGCCATTTACAGTTTTCTTTAAAAGCACTATGCACAAAATAAGAAAATAAAGGCCTAATCTGCATCCCCCTCGGTGACTATGGCTCGTCGACCTCTTTCTCGCTACTTCAGCATCGGATAAAGGAACTTAACGTCATATTCATTCGCCTTTGCCTGCTCTATCTCTTCCGAGAGATCGAAGCCCCTGGCATGGATCTCCTCAAGGGTTTCCCTCCGAGACTTACACCTGACATACTCTTTACTCTTATTCTCCCGGACGAGGGCCCCTCTCAGCTCAGCTCAAGCGTCAGTAGAATCTTGCAAATAAATGGCCATTTTTCTATCAGCCTTGGTTTAGATATCTTCAGCTTCAAACCGAGCATCTACAACCTCGGCCTTCATCTTTCAAAGTTCGGATTCGAGCCCCACAATCATGCTCGTTTGGACCGAGCTGTTTGCACGAGCATCTCGAAGTTGCACTTCGAAGGCGGAAGCCTTGGCCAAAGCATCCTTCTTGGCTGCAACTTGAGCATCTGCCTGAGCCTTTAGCTCTTTACACTCATGTTTAACCCGGCCAACTTCACCCCAAAGTCGTTCCAACTCCTATATTTTATTCTTCAGCTGGAATATCGGAATATTAACCTTCGAAAGCAGAAGGGGAGCATACATCGACATAAAACAATGTTACATATATTTCAAGATAGCTTTCGTAGTTCCGACTTCGATCCTCCTCGTACCGAAGGTGGTCCAACTTATCTCCCCTCTTCTTACAAATAAGCATGAGGGATTTCTCCTCATCCAAAGATTTTCGCAACCTAGCTTCACGACTAAGCAGCTCGAAATTGAGTCGCAACCTGGTTTCACGATTAAGCAGCTCGAAATTGAGCTTGTCAAAAGCCTGCAAAAAGGGAGCTCAATAAGAAAGGGAAGGTGCAAAACTCACCATGGAACTGAGCCGACTACCAGAACTTACCATGGAACTGAGCCGTTGAGCTTCATCGAAAGTCGAGCATGCATTTACTGGCTTGCCTCATCGGTCTCACTAAAACTACTCCCGATGGGAGTGCGGCCGCCCGATGCTTCATTTGATTCATTCGGCCCTTGGCTTCGAATGTCCTTCGAAGTACCTTCGACGGGAGTGGGAGACGGCTGTTGATACCCAATTTTTTCCCATAATATTTCAAAACTATGCTTTGGCATCAATTAGCATATTTTATACAATTTCTGTATTTTAAAATATTTTAACTAATTTCTCCCAATATTTTATTTATAAAACAATCACTAATTGCATCACAAATAGTTTTATAATAATTTTGTAGTTTAATTTTATCATTTTTACAGTTACACTAAGTTTCAATTGTTGCACAAATGAAGAGTGGGACCCTGAGGGGTCAATTGGGCTTATTCGGGAAGGCGATGACTTTAAACCCTCGGTCATACTTACTACTATTGTAGTACTGACTCAGTCACCAATCAAGGTTGAGGTAGCTGTATCATTTCCATTTAAGGTAGAGGTGGCTCCACCTTCGGCCACCCCTATTCCGTTTGAAGTAGAAGTGTTACACCTTTCACACTGACAGTATCAACCACACCTCCTTTCCACTCAAAAGCAATACCTTGGGATTACGTTGCCGAATCTTGGCGAAAAGAGAAGCTGAAGATAGAGGAATTCGATGTTGCACAAGGAATGACTAGGACTGGAAGAGTCTATACACCTGAACACTTGGGAGGACCAAGTAAGGATGCCACTACCAAAGCAGCCTATCATTGAAACGGGGCCAGATGACCTTTGGAGGAAAGTACAAGCAAGGGGGTATTCCGACATTAACCATTTGAACAAAACCCTAGCTCAGATATCCATCATGTCACTGGTGCAAAACTCAGAGGCGCACAAGAATGCTTTAATGAAGGTGTTGAGTGAAGCTTGTATACCCAACAACATCACCGGCGAGGAGATGGCCAACATGGTAAGGTAGGTACTAGAAAGTCATAAAATAATCTTTCATGAGGATGAGCTACCACCTGAATGGTTGAATCACAATCGAGCATTGCATATCACGGTGCAATTTGAAGACAAATTCATCGCCAGGGTCTTGATTGATGGAGGTTCAAGCCTCAACATTTGTCCGTTGGATACTCTGAATAGATTGGACAAAGGTTTTCATGAAATACAGGTTGAAATTATGAAGATGAAAGCTTTCGATGGGTCTCAAAGGGCCACGATTGGGGAAATTAACCTTTGCTTGCAAAATGGGCCAACTTGGTTCGACGTCGAGTTTCAGGTGCTCGACATACCGGCCTCATAAGGGCGATGACTAAGGGTGTATTCGAGCCCGTCCTTATCCGCAAAGTACCTTATCATCAACACTATCTTCCAAAGGGATGGGTGAGCCTACGCCAATGTGACCTGATACCTTCTACAAAACTCGAGCACGACCCTGTCAAGAGGGCCCAATGTAAAAGGGTACGTATATACATTCAGGAACCCCTCGACATGAGTCATAATGCTCTCCTCCGGGGAAGGTGCCTGCAACACCACCTCTCTCCCCATCTGCAGTCTTTTCTGACTGCCTCGAGATGCTCCTCCCTATTGAGGAGATAAACCTCGATGCATTCTCCTGATGGCCCAGAACATTGGGAGGTTTCTCTAACGAAAAGTCCCTCTTCGAGACAAAGCACCTCAATGCTAGCTCACCGGACACTGGCGGTGTATCACCGACCGAGCACGAAACTATGGAAGAACCCTCCTCTTGACAATCGGATGCATGCACAACAACCATGGTTATGGTAAAACAAAGAAAGGGGAAATTAGAAGACTTAGGCAAAAACTTTGAGGTAAAGGGAAATTGGCACAAGAAAGGGGAACACTATAAAAGAGATAGTCTCTCAATATAGTAGTGTCTTCAAATAGGGGGAGAACAAGCACATATATAGGGCATGTGGCGACTATTTGCCTGCTCTAGAGACCAACGGAATATGACCATGTCAGTATCGCTTTTTGGGAAGTACGCTGGTAGGACCACTTCGGCCACTTTGCAAACATACCACGTAAATGACACTATTGTGCTAGCGCTCGGAGGTCATCAGACCCCAAGAATTTTTGCCATTACATGCATCGACCCTATAGAAACTATCGGCCCAATTTTGAGATGGTGCCCGATCTCAAAGGCCTCAAGTGCTCCAAGTATATGCCCCGAAGGGCCAACATCATAATTCAAAGGCAAAAATATAAAAGCATAGAATACGAAATACTCGAAGCAAAAAAAATTGTCATACTTCCAAAAACACATTTATAGCAGGGGAGCATTTGCAAAGACCTTTCCCTAAAAAAATCTTGTACAAAATGGGAAAAAGAGACGACCTAAATCTACTCTTCACCACCACTACCCTCGAAATCATCATCGGAGCCCTCATCTGAAGTGGCCGAAAAAGTAGATTTTTCCTCTAATGTTCGGAATTTCTCGATCTCAGCCGAAAGATCAGCGCCCTTATCACTCACTTCCTTAAGAGCCTGCCTCCTCACTTGCGCACGAGCATAAGCAACGGTGAGATTCAACTTCTGCTTGGCCTTCGCTAAAATCTCTCGAGCTTTCTCATTTGCAGTGGTGAAATCTTCCTTATACGAGGATGCTTTTTCTTATGCCACAGACTTAGCTAATGATAGCGCGTCAACCTCCTCCTTGGCACTCTGCAGAAGATCTCGGGCCGATGATAGCTCTATCCGTAGATGGTCCCTCTCCAAGGCCATGACCCCATTTTGCCTCCTTATATCGAGGGCCTCTGCCTCCTTGGCAACCGCCTTCTCTCGAAGCTGCTCCACGAGGGCATTCTTTTACCCGACCTAAAAGGGAGAAGAAAGCTGGTGAGACGCCAAGTTATAAGGACAAGGGGCAGGTTCGAAGATACTATATTACCCTCTCGGCAAGGTTATCTTTTTCTCGGCACACTCCTTCCAACCTCGCCCGGAGCCCACTCAGCTCCTCCTCCTTTCGGGTAGAAGAGGTCTCCAACTCTTTTAGCCCCGAGGTGAGATCCTCGACCTCCTTCCTATGCTCATCTCGCAGCTTAGAGATAGCATGATCATAAATTTTCTTGGCCTACAACAAAGTAAAAAGAGTCAAAAAAATAGGGAGAAATACTTAAATCACTAAAGGTATACATAGAAAGGTTATCACCTGCTGATGGAGCCTCTCCGCCTCCTCGATAGCATTGGGGCATCGAGATCAATGTATTCACCAACGCCATCGAGGAAGTTGTCAAGCTCATTTTCCCCCTCGTGAAGGCCTCCCACATTGGTGACCTATGGGTTCTGTGCGTCCTTGAATTCCCCGGGTGAGAATCGAGGACCCAAATTAAGGCCACCGAGGGCATCAATATCGCCAAGGGGAAAATTCTGTCCCCAAAAAGCTTTGGGCCCGGACCCTTTGAAGTCAGCGGCAATGGTTCCCTTTGCAGGGACTGCACCACATCCGGTCAGGGACTCAGGGATCATGCATGTACCCTCCTTGAGGGTTTCCACTACACGGGCTCGACCCGAATCAACCATTCCCGATTCAGCAGCCTTTGGCCCAACCACCTACAGGGCATTCGTGCCCGACCTCGTCCTTTGTACCAACCGGTACTCATCATCATCATTTTCTTCATCCCTAGTACTGGGACTTACTCTAGAAGCTGAAGCCGAGACCTTGGCAGCAGCTCGAGGCCTGCGTGATTTGGGCTTCTTTGCTAGAGGAGACTCAGTAGCCGCCTTTTTCTTCCTCTTCTTGCCCTTATCAGGCTTTGGAGCCTCTTTCTCGCCGTCAGGAGGCGGTCTCATAAGTACTCCCTCTCCAAGGCCTGCGCAAGCATAATAATCAAAACTTGTCAACGCAAAAGAGGAATTGGAACATGGTAGAGGTGACCACAAAAAGGCTTACCGTGATTCTTGGTCGGCCACCGCATTTTGGCCAAGTCGGGCCAAGAATGCCCAAAATAAGGGAACGATGTATCCAGTTGCCTAATCCACCCCGACAACTCATGGACCACTTCAGGATACCAAACGGTAGCTGCATAATGATGAGGAAATCATTTTTTGAGAAGAAGGTAAGAAGACAGTAAAGCTTGTCTGAGGTCCTCACTCGGGAATGGCATCCTTTTGGCCGGGAATGGCATCCTTTTGGCCGGGAATGACATCCTTTTGGCCGGGATGATGTTTGAGGTCCTCACTCGGACAAACCTGCTCATCCACCCTCGGTCCTTGTTCTCATCAATACTCGAGAAAAACAACTTTGCGGATCAAGGGTGAATCTTAATCAAACCTTGATAAAGACAAGGGCTATATAGTCTAATCAAGTGGTCGAGGGTAAAGGTCATACCGACGACCTTGCTGGAGAAATAACGGAGCATATAGACTATCCTCCAAAAAGATAGATAGATTTAGCCAAGCGTCACTTGATACTTCTCGTAGAAGTCGAGAATAATCGGATCTATCACCGAGGAAGAAGGGTTTGAAGAATCCACGGGACCCAAAGTGAATGGGTATGTGTATACATAAAGGAAGCCAGCCTTGTCGTCTTTTATGCTCTCATTAGAACGGGGAATCTCAACCAGCACTGGCTCCTCCCATTGACAATCTTCCTTCACTTTTTCTATATTAGTCACGATGCTAATATATTAGGACGTGTTCGCATCGGTCGGGGTGGATGAAGGTCTCTCGATAGAGAAGTCGTTCACAGTATTGAACTCGGTAGGGATGCACTGTTCAATGGTGGGGGCCACTTTGGGTTTGCCCTTGGATGTTCGAGACGAGGAGGCAACACCCTCTTTTCGAGGCACTGTTTTAGAAATTCTAGCCATAATGGTGGAAAAGTCTTTCTGAGAAAGGAAGCAAGGAACTAAGAACGGAAGGAAGAAGAGCGTGAGAAGGGATGGCTTTGGCTCTGAAAGTTTGAAGATGTTGTAAAAATGTACATCACTAAACGATTGAGGTATTTATAGAAGTCATATGGGCAGCGGAAAGGACAAACCAATAGCGGTTCGTGGGCTTCTCGATAGTCGTGTTGACGGCAATCCTTGCGTGGCCTTTCGAGTCATAGCATTAAATGCTCTGATAGGTTGATGTTATGATGGTAGTGCTTGAGAAGTAGGGGTTCATAACCGTTTCCTATCATTTTATTCTAGGAAACGCGGGGACTATCTATATACGGTAAAATTGGAAGGTCTCATTTTTTGTCATTACAACGCTTCATAAGCACGTTTTCGAAGGTTCGAGGCTATGGTCGAGATTCATACCCGAGGGCTATCGACGTCCGACCTCGGGATAGTGCAAATTGACGGTTAGAGTGAAAAAGTGAGAAGTTCCCAAGGCGCGTGACTAGAGTTGACAAAGTCTAGTAGGCTAGTTCAGACCCGTATCATGGCATTAAATGGATGTACTTGCCACATATCTTTGTAATAAACGTATTCGTACTATGTTGGGATTCCCTCTGATATATAAAGAGGATCTTTGTCATTTTATAAAGCATCTGATACACAATATTGAAGATACAAGAATATTCTCTCTGCTTTCTAACTTAACATATTCTCTTGATTTCATTACTTACATTTATTGCTTATATTCATAGTGTTCTATTTATCGTTCTTCGTTTATTGTTCATTATTGATCATAAGGAGCCGCCATTGCAGCTCTCGTAACTGTTAATCCTCAATCGATTGCCCTTAGCCGAGCATCTGACTCGACCTCAAGGCCCCATATAAGCCAGCTCGAGGCCTCGATTTCCAGCCATTCGGTTTGGTTATTATACTACCTATAAGCTCTTATCTTATTTCATACTCTTTCACCTAGCATCTATTGCCTACACAACTAGTATAAAAATATCACGTATTTTTAGAATTACTGGAAATCAAATCTAATTTAATTACCATTTTTAAGGTAAGCAAGAAAAACTTAAATAAATCGGATAAATAAATTTACAATCTCGTATATGTGAGAGAAAGTCCCCAAAATTAACCCACAAATTGTTGGTTTTCGAGGTACAACCACCTGGCACATGAATTCTTTCTTCAGCTAAAGAACCCATAATATGTCACTTGCACGGGCAATTAACATTTTTTGAAGATGTTATGTTCTCAACTGAAGCTTCGGCGACTAGACAACTTATGCAAAATGGTGTAGTAAACTCATCTAGCGAATTAATTGCTTGAGATTGTGCATGTTTCAGAAAGCGTAAGTCAGAAAACCCATGCTACGTTCTAACTTGGATAAAATGAGGTGGAGATATATAAGCGATAAGAGCAAAATACGTAAGAAGACCAGCAAAGAGACTAGGTAAGAAAGAAGAAAATATATCGGACAACTCGGGAAGAAGATAAGTAAATTAGCCAATCAATACATAGTTGTTGCAGCAAACTGCCACCTACACTACTTTTTCCAAGAATCAATGGTCAAAAGTTTTTGCCCAATGAAATGATCTTCAAACTGTGGGCTTATGAAAAAACTATGTTCATTTGGATATTCTTTAACTATAATTATATTCTTTTACTATATATTTATTAGGTGTTTGTTCAAATTTTCTTATCATATTTAATTTTTTTTATTGCATGAAGAAAATGACAACATATTTACCATAATTGAGTTTTTCTTTTCCTAAAAGGAAAATATAATTCTTTCATATTTGGCTAGTTCCTTTTTTTTTAGGAAAAAGGATTGGAGTTCTATAAATTGAAGATCTGTCATTCCCATTCAATAGCATCCACAATGTAGTCATATGGGCTTGAGAGTCGTGTTTAAGGGAAAAACTTTATGGGACAAGTGTTAATGTATCACTTGTGTTTGCCTCTTCACGAGATTGTTCTCTCGATATTTTATACTCTCTTTTTATTATAGTGGATTACTCATCTCTGTTGTGGGTGGACATAAGTCAGTTGACCGAACCATATTATATGTTTGTGTCTCTTTTGGTATATTTCTCTTTTTCTGTCCGATTGATCGTCGTTGAAGGTTTGCTTTACTAGTTTCCGCATGACACGTGACTTTTTCGGTCCTAAGAAGTGGTATCATAGCAAAGTTCAAGACAAGTTCATCTTGGCTGGTTAAGTTCTAGCCGCAACATATTTGACGATAATCGTGATTTTTATCTGAGAAATTTGATCGGTGTGCTACGCACGTTGAGACAAACTTTGTGGTGGAGATTTGGAGATGCGACCTATTGAAGGCTATCTGAAGAAGGTGGATCAAGTTTATTTTGTCAGAAAACTCAGAGTAAGGGGGAGAATTATTATGTGTTTGTCCAGATTTTCTTACCATATTTGGTTTTCCTATTTTCATGAAGGAAAGAATAACATATTTATCATAATTAGATTTTTTTTTTCCCAGAAGGAAAATATAATTCTTTCATATTTGGTCAGTTCCTTTTCTTGTAGGAAAATGATTGGAGTTCTATAAATTGAAGATACGTCCTTCTCATTCAGTAGCATCCACAATGTAGCCATATGGAACTTGAGAGTCCTGTTTAGGGGGGAGAACTTTACGGGACAAGTGTTAGTGTATCACTTGTGTTTGCCTCTTCGTGAGATTGTTCTCTCGATATTCGTACTCTCTTTTTATTATAGTGGATTGCTCATCTCCGCCGTGGATGTAGGTCAGTTGACCGAACCACGTTATATGTTTGTGTTTTTTTTGGTATATTTCTCTTTTATTGTCTAATTTATCGTCGTTAAATATTTGTTTTACTAGTTTCCGTATGGTACCTAACTTTTTTCGGTCCTGACAATATTAACACATTATATATTGGTCTTGATTTCCTTTTCTTTTACTTTGTAAGGTAAGCTTTCAAAGTTTCAATCTACTACAATTAAAATAGGAAGCTTTAAGTTTGAAAATGATTTTTGCCAAAAGATCTCTTTTATTGACAATAAAAAGATTTCTCATAAACAAAGATATGTAAAGACAAAAACCCGTTCAAAGTAGAAACCCGTAAACGAAAAAACTGAAAAATTGAAAGACGCCACAGAAAGTCTAGTCAGCTATTACGAAGAATTTTCGCCTTGGCCTTATCCACTACTTTTCACTTCCATTCTTTGCTCCCACCAACTGTGGCGCCTCTCCAAGGTTGAACCACATCACAACGGTTTTTATAGGTATATTCCAGGAGTATATATTTTATTATGTATTTTATTTTTTCTTTTATTGATGACAAGTATAGAGCTGTCAATATGTGGGTTAGCCTGGCTGTATACGGTAAAATTGGAGGGACTAATTTTTGGTCATTACGATGCTTCATTAGCACGTTTCCAAAGCCTCGAGACTGTGGTCGAGATCCATACCCGAGGGGTTATCGACATCGACCTCGGGACAGTACAGATCGATAGTTATGGTTAAAAAGTGGGAAGTTCACGCGACTAGAGCTAACAAAGTCTAGTAGGCTAGTTCAACCCGTATCATGGCATTAAATGGTTGTACCTGTCCCATATCTTTGTAATAAATACATTTGTACTATGTTGGGATTCCCCCTCTTATATAAAGGTGATCCTTGTCATTTTGTAAGCAACACACTACAAGAAATCACACTTACTGTGACGCCTAAAGTCGCCACAAAACCCGTAGAAGTCGCTGCTAAAACGTATTAGCGGCGACTTTTGTATTGCCACTAAGAAAACCGTAACTGAAGGTTATTTATGGCGACGTTTGTTGTCGCCACTAAAAGAATATATTTTGTGACGACGAAATTTCCACAAAAGGTTGGAAAAAACGCTACAAAAATTTGTTCCATAAGAACAAATATTAGATGAGTCGCCACTATAAATATCCTTTAGCAGCGACTAAACTTGCCACAAAAAATATTTATGTTCAGTGGCAAGATTATGTCGCCACTATAAATATCTTTTAGCGGCGACTAAAATTGCCACAAAAAATATTTATGTTCAGTCGCAAGATTATGTCACCACTATAAATGTCATTTAGTAGCGACTAAAGTGGCCACAAAAGTTTTAACCATGAAAGACACAATCTTGTCTGTAGCGACTAAAGTCGCAGCAAAAGATACTAATTTTTCAACAAAACTATGTCGCCACTAAAAGTTATTTTCTCAGCATTTTTTGACAAAACTATGTCGCCAATAAAAATTATTTTCTCAGCAATTATAACGACCAAAATGCCAGTAGGAACCTAATTCTCTAAAATTTCATATAGAGATATTCATATCAATTAACTATCAATATTAAAGCAACCAATAATGCTTGACAAACACCAAAAGAATTTCTCAAGCCGAATATTATAAATATTATCAATACTAAAAAGTCAATTACATATATACTACCCGACAATTCATTGTGCATTGTAACTGTACGCATATACATATCCCAAAAATAACAAAATATTAAGGGCCTTGTAACCGCTCATTGCCCGACACCATCCTTGAACGATACCACTGTTTAAGTGCCTTCTCCCTGCTAGACAAACAGAATATTGAAAGTGAAGAATCAGAAAAATGATAGTTATAACTTTTAGTGGCGACATAG
>MU695509.1:79987-98327 GCA_026770625.1 Nicotiana glauca
GTATATATATATATATATATATATATATATATATATATATATATATATATTGTAGCACATATGATTTGACAAAAGTAGATTTACTCTCTTCTTGCTATATATAAAGGTCATATAAGAAGGAAACAATCACAGTAGCTTTCTTTTGAACTTTCCTGTCTTTCTATTCTTTGCCCTTTCAAGAAACTATATATAGAAATCATGCATCAAAATAATGATTGAAACTTCTTCAATTTACAGATAACTAGAAACATATAAGATTGATAGAGACAATTAAATGGGCATTGCATGAAATAGAGAAATAAATGCCGCAAGAACAATGTTGCAGAAGCTGCAACGGACATAACAAAGATAGCTACTGGAAAAATGTCTATAATTGGACACAACGGACATAACAAAGATAGCTACGGACATAAACGGACAAATTGATGGCCAAGAACTCCCACGAGATACTCAATGTGCAAAAGGTTGTAAACATGTATCAGTGGCTATTAACATCAGATTCCTCCAAACTCAGCTAGTCAATCTAAAAGGTATCAATGGCTATAAACATCAGATTCCTCCAAGTAAATAAGCTACAAGAAATACATGACTGCTAACTGTCGGTTTTTTATTCAATAAAAAAGAATAGGAGCTCTATACTTACGGGAAGGGTCTTCCATATAGCCTCATCACTCATGCTTTCTTCATCTCCGGGCATCAGAGCCCTGCACATTCTGAACATGAGAAAAAGTGCAAAAGGAATTAGATACACGTCCAAAACCAAGACCAATTTTTCCTGCTCTAAAATATATGGTGCAAAAAGCATATTTTTGGAAATGTTATCTCATATCTCTTTATTCCAAAAATGACTCAACAATGCCACCAGATGGTTTGAAGGTCAGCATTTCTTGGCAGAATAAGTATCTTATCTAATATTATATAATGCTAGCCAACTTAGCTACACATTGCAAGCACTCAACTCTTCTATACAAACTTATTGAAAAATAGAAAAGAAACTCTTCTACACCAACTTACACCAACTAATATATGAGCTTACAAGTAGCAAGCACTCAACTCATCTACACAGAACAATTCAACATATATTGAAGCCTAAATCTTCATCTACAGTCCGAACAACATAATTTCAGAGCCAAGAAAACTATCAGTCTCCAATGGATGATTTAGTTGAATAGGAGGATGTAAATGAAGTATGATGCAATCAAGTAACAGAACAAAAAGCATACAATCTTTAGGAAGATTATGTGAAACTAGACAAGAACAATTTGTCTATTTTATCTACAGTGTATGCTAGTTATAATAAGAGGAGCCTCCCTCTTTCTCTTTGGTATGTTAGTTTATATGCAATCAAGAACCAAGGCTTCCATAACAGTCGCATGCATATAATTGATGAAAAAGCTAAAACAGGAAATGAAGTTCATTTATCACACAGAATCAAGCAATGCCACAGTGCCTAGCAAAAGATGGCTCTAATCTAAGAATCACATACAGTGTAATCTTAAACAGACATCAATCATAAGTTCATTATGGTTCCTTACATGTCATATGCACAAAATGTCGACACATTTCACTCCCTTTTAAGACCACTATTCATCAAACTATACAAATAAATATTCCACTATAGTATATCAAGAAACCAAAAATGAGCAGCCACTTGGGATAATGAATAGCAAAGGTTCCAATGGCCTAATTGCTTTCTAATTCTAAAGTACTTTCTCAATCATTAAACAAAAAGGTTTAGGACAAATAATCAAAGAGGTCAAATCCATCCAACAAATTGAAGCAAGTTGTTCCCTCAAACCTTCCCCCATAAGTAACTTGTCACAATTAACTATGTCAATTCACAACAACATTCACAAGGATCAAACAGACAAGCAACAAAGTATTGACACATATACATTCATTAATATTTGTCAGCAAACATTACAAAGATTATTATCAACTAATCATCATTTTATTTATTCTAACAAATAATTGCAGTAACAGGAATATGGCTATATCATCCATCCATTAGTTAAAGTACACGAACAAAAGGATTTTCTTTGGTGGGTTTGATTTGCAAGAGCTCAGCAGATTTTAGAGTGTAACCTCAGAATAGTATTATATTGTTTAACAAGAAACACCTTAACTTGTGTGCTTCTTCCTCACCTCAAGGGCACATTTAAATTTTATGTCGGGATATATAGTCTGTGATAAGATTAAACATTATATTCTTCCGTCTCTGTAGGATCCAAGCTCTGTTCCTCTTTAAATTCATTGCTTGCATCTCAGTCGAAAACTAATTTTAATATCAATATATCAATCAACTGCCCCTCAATCCAATACTAGTTGGGTCAGCCATATCTTTATATATTTCGCTTTATTTTGGTCTTTTTAATGTCAATACTGGTAACCTATTTATGTTTGAATATTTCCCCTGAACAAAATTACAGGTACAGATTCAGATTCTTTGATATTGAACATAGTAATCACAAAATTTCTCACAGAAGAGTCAAACCACACCCTTCCCCTTTGAGTGAAGAATGAGAAGTACCTGACCGAAAACGTAGTAAGCTGAATCAACAAGATTTTTAACTTTTTAACGAACTTCAGTTCTTTTGCCAAGGAAAAGGCATGAGCGAACCCCAAGTTAATCACCAAATGAAAATGAATAGTTAAACATTAATCCACATCTTGTTAAAAAACAGTAAGAGCCTAGGAACATAAGATGTGATTCATGTTCCAACATCACCTTTTATTAATTTGCAACAATTATTTACGGCAAGAATATGAAGTGTACGTTTCATTCTTTGCTAGTTGCTTAAACCTTAGTAATGTGCAATCACATCTACTTGGCTTATTCTCCCTCCTTTCCTTTTAGATCTGATTAAAAGTCAGTCCCAACAACACTCTAAAAATATCAGATCATTCAACCTTCTTATTGCTTGAATAAAAGGATGAACCATTCCCTCTACTTAATGGACAACACTTGTAATGCATTTTTTAAACTTTATTTACACTATCATTACATGTTCTAGCAGGTTGCTTTCATTTTTGTTAGGTGATAACAGTGTTTAGAGTGTCAAGTATTTGTCATAAGCTAGCCTCTCATTTGCTTTATACATACTCCAGCAGAATTCTCATACATCTCTATTGCCAGATAGCTTTAAAAAGAGGAAATAGACAGTTAAGCAGTGTGAAAGGGTAGCTGCAGTTTCAACTATCAGCCGCGATTTGAGGAGAAGTAGATTCTGAGACGATGTAAAAGGGTGCTGCTAGTAGCTCCCGTATACAAGCTACTAGCTTTGTGGAAAATGGAATTCCAATGTCTATAACTTGGAGGTGGAGAAATGGTTTAAACATCTCACCACCATCAAAACTAGCTACATTTATAACAGTTCTTATACAATTTCAAAGTTTTGAAGCATCAATGAAAGAACATCCATTCCACCAAGAATTCCAAGTAAAATGCAGGCTTCCAGAACTCATTTCATAAAACTAAGATTCCTAATAGGCAATAAATGCTTCCTCTTATTCCAAAATTTTATCCACAACATCCAAATTCGTCATGCAATTCACTCATACTATACATACAGCAATTTCACTCCACACCCAAGTTAAACACCTAGGATTTTCAACACAACAAAAGGTTTAAGCTTTGGCATGAAATCAAATCTTGCCCACTACCCAGAATTCAGTTTCAGGTCTAAAGCAGAATCCAGCTGACAAATTTCTCCTTTAGATAATTCACAATAACAATCCCTCATACACTACACAAAACCTTATATTAAAAAAAATTAAACTTTCTAAAGAAGGCAGCCAAATAAAATATCCACAACTAGACACCCAAACCAGAACTTAAATACCTGAGCCTTGAAAATATAAATCAATATGGGTTTAAGTTTGACATATGATATTAACAAAATAAGAAGGTTTTCAGTTAGATTATGGAAGAAAAATCATTCGTTCCATTGTACCTCCACGAAATCGATTACAACAAAGCAACTTCTTTCCCTAAAGAAAAATGAAAAGATTAGGGGTTATAACATACCTGAGTTGTTAAAATTTCACTTCTATATTTTCTTGCCCTTTGCCGACTTCCCCAGCTGTGTACACGTTTTTGAGTACGTGAAGTTGAAGAAGCTTTGAGTCAATAGAGACAACTCAAACGAGAAAATTAGGGATTCACATTTTCATTTGAGGGATTTCGATTTGGGTGAGATTTTAGCAGAAGAGAGGACCGATTTCAAACGAGAAGATTTGAGGGATTTTGATTTGGGATTTCTTTTGTCAGGACCAATTTCTAGAGAGAATCGATTTTGGGCGTCTTCTCTGATCTTTACATATATCGACTCGATGTGTTCGAGAGTGTTTAATTAGGAGAAGACCGATTCACATTTTATTTTTTTTGTTATTTTAAAAGGCAATAGAAGCGACCCACTCGTTGCAATACATATTTAGCAGCGACTTCTCAAAGGTCGCCACAAAAAATATGGAGCCAAAATTTTAATATTCGCGGGACTAAAAATTTCAGCCACATCACAGGCGACCTATAAATTATCGCTGCTAAATATTTATAGACTGTGGCGACTTTTAAAGTTGCTGCTAATAATATAACAATTGTAGCAACCTATAGGGTTGCTGCTAAATATCGCCACTAATTATCCAATTTCTTGTAGTGACATCTGATACACAGTATTAAATATACAAGAACATTCTCTTTGTTTTCTAACTTAACATATTCTCTTGATTTTACTACTTACATTTATTGCTTATATTCATCGTAGTCTATTTATTGTTCTTCATTTATTGCTCATTATTAGTCGTAAAGAGCCGCCATCAAATCTATCATAATTGTTAATCCTCCATGACTGCCTTTAGCAGAGCATCCGACCTGACCTCGAGGCCCAGTATACGCAAGCTCGAGGCCCCCGATTTCCAACCATTTGGTTTGGTTACTACATTATCTACAAGCTCTTATTTTATCTTCAAGTCTTTCACTTAGCATCTATTGCCTAGCAACTAGCATAAATATAAATCACATATTTTTAAAACCATAGAAAATCAAATCTAATTATAATTACCATTTCAAGGTAAACACCAGTCTAGCCATGGGCTTTCGCAATTGACTTGCTCGGGCTGGGCTAACCCACTATTTTGATGGGCCTTATAATGGTCAGCCCACCCAGGCCTATGTGGGCCGCATGCCCCCACGAGCCAGCCCATCATTTTTAAAAATATGATTTGTAATTTTTTTTAAGTTCATGGAAAAATTTCACAAAACTTAATAACTTTTTATATTGTCCAATATATCACAATAAACACTAAAAAAGTAAAGACAAGACTATATTTCATTCACTAAAAGTCAAAACTCAAAATAAAGTATTCAAGAGAACGTTCATGATACTTATAAGATATCCACCACGTCATGTTCATCAAGCACATTTGAATCTGTTTGTGACAAGGTTGCCTTAACATCCTCACTTTTATCTAAATCTACAATTTAGATGCACTATTACTTAGTTAAATATTAAGAATAATAAAATTCTAAAAACTAAAAATATTTAAATTCACATAAAAAGTACTAGTTTGAATTTGAGAAAAGTCGTATAGCCAATTTCGAGTAGTAATAAGTGTTTGGACATTTTTTGACAAAGTACACCTACCAATGCTAAATGTTTATTCCAATGTTACAGTGGTAATAGGAATACTAAGTACATCACGCGCCATCACCAAACGATCAAAATATTTTTTAGGATGGTCTTTCCAATACATCTCTTGAAATTTCTAAAGATCAAGCTTTGGTTCCTCTAAGTAAAGATTCAATTCTGACTTTCCATCGCTACAAAAAGTATACATTTGATATTTTATAAGTTTTAAATAAATATTTTTGTTAGGCCCACGGCCGGCCCAGCCCCAATCAAGCCTCATGGGTCATGCGCTTACTCGGACGGGGCTTAAATGTCATGACCCAAAATTTTCACCATCGGGACCGTGATAGCGCCTAACATCGCACTCGCTAGGCAAGCCAACATTAGAGTTTTATTCACCTTTTGCCTTTATATTTCATATATTAATATTAGCAAAGATAAATCAAGCTGAAATAAATGCGGATGTACGTAATTAACCTGTTATCTATATACTGTTAACAATATCATATGTTACTGCACAGAAATTGGTGTCACAATCCATGAACATACTATGAATATATACAAACATTGGTGTGAAAGAAATTACATCTGTTTCAAAGAAAATAAAATAGGAATGTAGAAACGTAAGAGGGGACGCTAGGGTCTGCGGACGCCTACAGGACTACCTTGGGTCTTCTAGATGAAATGTATGCAACCGACCTCTTGATCAGTCATTACCATCTCCAAAATCTGCATAAAAAGTGCAGAATGCAGTATCTGTACAACTGACCCCATGTACTGGTAAGTGCCGAGCCTAACCTCGATGAGGTAATGACAAGGCTACGGCGGGGCAATTACAATGTAACCTGCATACAATGCATAATACAATAGAAAGAAGTACAAAATAGATAAATAATAACTTACAAGGAAAGAATATTGAACTCCGGTATCTCATCAGTAACCAACTATAACTAATCCTTAAATGAAACGTCAAATTACAGAATAACTTGCACAGTAGAAAAAGTTATATAAACACATAAACTGATGCGGCGCGCATCTCGATACCACCATATAATCAATATCAATATAAATATTTACCCTTATTACTCCATTTCAATCCATCCTTATTCTTCCTATTGCGGCATGCAACCCGATCTGTGATGACCCGGCCGGTCGTCTTAAGAATTAACGTCCTGATCCCCTATTAATTGCTTCCCCTAAGTTCATTTCTACTATTTTGGTTTGCCGGGATGTTCGGTGTTGGATTTTGGAGAGTTTTGGGATACTTAGTCCCTAAATGAGAGCTTAAGTGTTGGAAAGTTGCCTGTAGCTGGAACAGTACGAAGACGGCCTCAGAATGGAAATCTCATGGTTTCGTTAGCTCTGTTAGGTGATTTCGGGTTTGGAAGCGTGTTCGGAATGTGTTTTGGAGGTCCGTAGCTGATTTAGGCTTGAAATGCCAAAGTTTGAATTTTTGAAGTTTCCGGTCCGATAGTGAGATTTTGATCCGAGGGTCAGAATGGAATTTCAGAAGTTATAGTAGCTCCGTCATGTCATTTGGGATGTGTGTGTAGAATTTCAGGTCATTCAGACGAGGTTTGGTTAGGTTTTTGATCGAAAGTGTGTTTTGATAGAATTTGAAGTTCTTAGGCTTAAATCATTGGTTAATTCGAGTTTCCGACGTTGTTTTAGGTGGTTTAAGGGTTGGTACAAGTTTGAATGATGTTATGTGATATGTCCATAGGTTTGGTTGAGGTCCCGGGGGCCTCGGGTGTGTTTCGGGTGCTCAACAGAGCATTTTGGAGTTGTGAAAAGTTACAGAAAATCCTTCAGCAGTTGCAGGTCCAATTCCTTCTTCGCGTTCGCGACGCTCCTATCGCGTTCGCATAGCTCTGACCTTCTTCTTCTTCGTGTTCACGTCCTTCTCCACGCGTTCGTGTAGTGTAATCTGGGAGGAGGACAAATTTCTTCATCGCATTCGCGTTCAGTGACCCGCGTTCGCGAAGCCCTATAGTTTCCTCCTTCACGTTTGCAGCCTATCCATCGCGTTCACACAGTTCAATTTGGCCCTGGGGGCTGAGCCCATTTTATTCATCGCGTTCGCGTGACTCTTGTCGCATTCGCGTAGCACTGCCAGTCCAAGCCTTCGCGTTCGCGTATCATTCCACGTGTTCGCGAAGGGCAATTTTACAGCCTTCACTTTTTCTTTTTCGTGAATGCAAGCCTATTTCCGCGTTCGTGATGCATTAAATGACTGGAGAGTTATAAACAATTCAAAACCGAGGGTTAGCCATTTTTATCAAAACACAAGCTTGGGAGCTCGGATTTGGGAGAAATTTTGAGGGATTTTCGAGGGCAACGACTGGGTAACGATTCTCTACTCTTTTATGCTTAAACCCCACTAATCTAATCACGAATTCCTCCTTATTTTTGGATTTTTGAATGAAAAAATGGGTAAAACTTCATAGACCAAATTATTAAGTTTTGAGTATGTGTTTGACCTCCGATTTGAGAGATTTTTATAAGGTTAGACTCGTGGGAGTATGAGGGTTCTGAAAATATAAAATTTATCCCATTCCGAGACGTTGGCCTGAGGGGCATTTTGGTTATTTTACCTAATTTAGCGTCTTAGCTTTAAAATAAATAGTATTATTAGTTGCTTGAGATGTTATTTATGATATGTAATTGAATTGAATAGATTTGGGCCATTTGGAGTCGGATACTCGTGGTAAACGTGTGGTTTCGAGTTGATTTTGGAGCCGGTTTGAGGTAAGTGACTTGTCTAACCTTGTGTGGGGGACCTTTTCCCTTAGGATATGATATTTGGTAATTGAATTCCTTGTACGTGAGGTGACGAGCATGTACTTGAGCTAATTGTTAAAAATTCGATTTTACTTTAAATATTTAGACTGAGTTTCTTTCTTACTGCTTTATTCCATTTGCAATTATAGCCTGTGTTAGTTAGAAAAGCATGTTTAGTTAGTCTAAATTGCCTATTTGCTCAAATTGCTTTATTTGTACTACGTGAAGCATGTTAGGCTAGAACTACCTGTTGCCTTGTATCTTTGAACTTCATTTCTGGATATATTCTTGCTGTGACTGCATATTTACATTGGGACTATTGATGTGGGATTCCGGTAGCTCCCCCTTGTTTGTTTACTTTGGGACTACGGGTTAGATTCCTGGTAGATCCCCCTGCACCTTTACTTTGGGACTACATGTTAGATTACCCCCTGCACTTTGACATCTGGACTACGGTACTGTATCCCGGGAGCTCCTTGGACAGTTGATGAAAGGGACTACATGACGGTATCGTGGGAGATCCTCGTTGTTGATATTGACATTGAGCTATTTTACTACGTGTTATCCTATTCTCTGAGTGTTAATTGTTGCCTTGTATAACATGTCTTACTGTACTCATTATTTTTGTTTATTTCATGTTGTTGCAAGACTTATTATTATTATGTTTATTTTCAGTAGGGCCCTGACCTTCCTCGTCACTACCCAACCGAGGTTAGGCTTGGCACTTACTGAGTATCGTTGTGGTGTACTCATGCCCCTTCTGCTCATGTTTTTCATGTGCAGATCCAGGTAGCTCTACCCAGATGTATCATCCTAGAGGCAAAGAGATCTAGCAGAGACTTCGAGGTACATCTGTCGCGTCAGCAGACCAGGAGTCTCTATCTTAGTCTAGCTTTAGCAGTTAGCTTTTCCTTTCGTACTGTTGTTTTAGACATTCTGGAGTTAGAGCAGTGTATTACCTTCCGTTAGCTTGTGTTCCTGTGAATTTCCGAGTTTTGGGATGATATTGTAGACTTCCGCGTTATAGAGTTGTATATGCCAAGCGGCATTTATATATAGTTTTCCTTCTAGTTTGTTTAGTTTTAATTAATTTTTTCCGCAAGTTATGTTATTTTCGCATTGTTAGGCTTACCTAGTCATAGGGATTAGGTGCCATCATGACATGTTCACGGAGGACGAACTGGGGTCGTGACACGATCCCACCGTACAATAATAATTCACCCTTATTTCTCCTCAACATACCACCCTTACTACTCATGTTGCGGCGTGTAACCCGATCCCACCAGACAATTGCATTTCACCCTTATTCCTCCTCAATATATCACCTTTACTCCTCTTATTACGGCACGCAACCCGACCCTACCATATCAGTACCAATCACACAATAAGAACAGGAATTTCATAATTTAGCTAAAAATTCTCCACAATATTTAAGCCTCAAACCAAAGTAAATAGAAGGCTATACAATTATGTAACTTCACTCAATTAATACTACATAGCGAGACCAACCAAAATATGCCATAAAACACCGATAACCAACTTAAACCAATAATGTAATACAATGAAACTACAGAATAGTTAATACCTCCAATAAGGAAAAACTACATCTAACAAGAAGCAATTAAACATGGAAACACCAATAAGCATGTAGCAGTTAAGACAGGAAGATAATATATTAAGAACGGGGAAAGAAACAGGATAAACAGATAATTTGGTGGTGCATAGGTACTCGTCACCTTACCTATACGCCACACACATGGATTTTCACATAGCAATTAGGTTGGGAATCCCTAATCCCTCAAGTCAAAGTTAGACACAACACTTACCTCAATCTAATAGCCAACTTAATGCTCAACTACTACTTTTCCTCTAGTTTCCATCTTCGAACCACTCGTATCTAGTCATAATTAACTTAACAACATCAATTATCCCTAAAAAAATCAATTTTAATACATAATTATAACTTTCTCAACATTTTTCCCAAACAATCAAAAATTGACCCCGAGCTCGCTTGGTCAAAACCCAAAATTCGGACCAAAATTCGATTACCCATTCACCCCCGAGTCCGTATATATAATAGGTTTTGGAATCCGACCTCAATTTGAGGTCTAAATCCCCAAATTTTGAAATTCCTACGTTCTACCCAAAAATTTCCAATTCCACTATGAATAACCCTAGATTCTAGGTTGAAATCTTGTTAAAAGAAGTGAAAAGATTGAAAAAAATGAATTAAGAATCATTTACCTATGATTTGGGGAAGAGATGATCTTTGGAAAATTGCCTTTTGATGTTTAGGTTTTGAAAATTTGGGAAATGAATCAAAAATCCCTTACAGAGTTGCAGATGTCGCATTTGCGACCTGAGCTTCACAATTGCGATTCTCGCAAATGCGAGACAGGCATCGCAAATGCAAACTTGTCACATTTATGCTTCTATCGTAAATGCAAATATATTGTTCGCAAATGCAAATCAACGATCGCAATTGCGACCAACTTCTTCGCAAATGTGAAGAATCCCTTCCCTAGATCAACTTCGCAAATGCGAAGGATAGTTGGCATTTGCGAATATAGGCTGGCCCAGCTTCTCTTCGTATTTTCAATAAGAAGCTCGCAAATGCAAATTGAACAGTAGTCGCAAATGCGAAGCTTGACCTCGCATTTACGATGTCTGAGGCCTGCAATACAGCTGAAGAACAACCACAAAATTTCTAAGATCCAAAATACCCCGTAGCCTATTCAAAACTTATCAGCTCAAAATCAAGCATGCACACAAGTCTTAAAAAATCATACGAACTTGCTCATACGATCAAATCGCCAAAATAACATCTAGAACTATGGATTTAACACCAAAACACATAAAATTCGTAAGAACACTTGACATTCCTCTTTTCTCAACCGGATGCCTGAATCACATCAAATGAACTTTGTTTCTCACCAAATTTCAAAAACATGACTTAAATATTATATTAAACCTGTACCGGGCTCCGGAACCAAAATACGATCCTGATACCAATGAGATCAGTCATTTATTAATTTTTTTGAATCATTAGATTTTCAGACTTACAATTTTTAACAAAAATGTATTACTCAGGCTAGGGACCCCCGAATCCAATTTCGGGCATACGCCCAGGTCCCATATTTTACTACGCACTAATCAGGACCGTCAGAATACGGATTCGGATCCGTTTACTCAAAACGTTGACCGAAGTCAACAAAATTAATATTTTAGGCCAAAAAATATTATTTCGTTAATTTTTCACATAAAAGCTTTTCGAAAATACGCCTGGATTGTAAATACAAATCGAGGAGGAATAAAATAATATTTTGAAGGCCTCACTTTTAAATGGGCTCCAAATCCTTTAGCACAATCCTGCTACATAACGGGCTGGGCTGGGCCGGCCTAACTGGCCAAGCCCATATACAATAATAATTATTTGTCGAAAAAACTTAAACAAACACTTGCTAAAATCTTCTCGTTTGAACAAGGAAAAATTCTATTGTGCGACTTGGGTTCAACCACCGTAAAAATACTCTTAGGGGTCGTTTGGTAGGGTGTATAAGAATAGTACGAAATAATGTGTATTAGTTATGAATGGATTTGTAATACATAGGTTAGTAATGCAAGCATTAATAATGCAAATATTATTTTTTATCTAATGTTGGTATATTAAATTTATAACGCATTGCATAATTTTTATGAAAAATAGTTATTCACAAAATGCTCTCCATATTCTCTTGTTTTAAGGGACTTTAAGGATAATTTTATCTTTAATCATACTATTGCATGCATTAATAGCCTTGGTGTTACTAATGTCATAGTTTTCTATGCATTACTTATACATAGGATAATACTAAGTATGATGTATAACTAATACAAGTATTAGTTATACACATTAAAAAATGTACCAAACAAAGTATTAGTAATGTATAAAGCTAATGCTTGCATTATTTTTTCTAATACCTCCTACCAAATGATCCCTTAGTGTATCACTCATGAAAGATATGTTGGTGATGAAAAAACTTGGTCAAGGCCATCATTGCACCAATAATATAAATATTTTCTCAATCCACATTCAATGCCATCCAAGAGGGGACTATATTGTAAGAAAATAGGATTGAGAAATTGGAAATACCGTTAGTGTCGTGCGGTCCCATTGGGGAGTTAATCCTTATCACGACTTACAAATATTCACCATGCTATTTCTAGTGGAAACTAAGCTATGTAAATAAGCCACTCAACTTCGAGAATGATCCGTATTTTACCTTGTTTACCTCGAAAAATGTGAGTAACAATTAATTGTGATTTATGATTTTAAAGATATGTGATTTATTCCAATACTAGTGAATATATAAGTAATACTAAGCTTAAGTAAGAAGAATTGATGAACCAAATCAATATTGTTAGAGTAATAGAGGCCTCAAGCTCGATAATCTCGGGGGCCTCGAGGTGAGCTAAGAACAATAAAGTAAAAATAATAAAACTAAAGAATAATTATGGAGCATTGTAAACGAGAAAAACATAGTAGAATATTCTATTGCAGTGAATGAGATTATCCTTACAAATGGTTGGGATCCCCTTTATATAGGAGGAAAAAACCCTAATATGGTACACTTCCAATTATGGTAAAGAAATCTATTGGTACAGCTATATAACAACCTAGTATGTACTTGTACTATTTCGTACAAATCTTATCCCATAATTTATGCCTTGATCCACGTATCCTTGAGGAATTCCCGCTCTTTCTTGAGTGTCCTCGAAATTGTACAACCCTCGAGACAGATCATGACGGGTCCCTGATTTGTTTCTCGAGGTGCGCTTACCCAGGCCTGGTTTGATTCTTACTTTAAGCTTCCCAAACTCGGACTCGGAGTGTAATCAAGTCTTCAAAATCGAGCTCTTCGATTTCTATTGTATATAGATAGTCCCCGCGTTTCTTAAAAAAAGATGATGAGAAACGATTTGAACCTCGATTTTCCCGAACCCCTCGTGATGATGTCATGCCCGTAATGCAGGCGCTAGAAGTAATCGAAAATGTCATGTCAGCATGTTTCCCAAAATATAAAATACGTTTTAGCTTTGTCGTCCACTTGCGCCGCCGGTCCCATCATCGGCTTCTTATAAATAAGAAGCTACTTGGCAGAACAAGAACTGTACTTATTCCTTCTTCGTCTACTTTTGGTCCTTTCCCTTCTTTATCTCTTCCTCTAATCACCTATTTCTATGGTTCAAATCTGTGATCATAAGGTCACATAGAGACAACTTTACCAGTTACGCCAAGGCTCCCTTTTTTAAAGCTTCGACTCGAGACAATGAGAGAAGGACACCGAATCCTTCCCATATCAGAAGATATGCGAATTTTACACTGCTTCTCATATCTCTTAACTTTAACCTGGTGTGGTGCTTCATTTCTTTTTCTTTTCATGGAATAAGGTGGAACTACCATCTACTTACTTTTGCATCCCATACCGAAACAGAGTTCCTAGGATGAACGTACACTCTTGGATTGTTGCTCGTGTATCTTGCAACCCTTTTTGGCTTTTCTTATGACAAAAGGTGAAGTTACATCTTATGGTCTTCCCTTCTGGTCTTTTTCTTTTGCTTGTTCTTTCTTAATGTATTGTGGCCCAAAAATTTAACGAAATTTTCAATCTCGGTTGCTGGATATATAATTACATTTATCAGGGTCATTCTACCCTATACAAATATTTCCAAAGATCCGAAATGGTGCCCCTGAGAAGAGGATTTCCGAAGATGATGATTTCGAGGACGTGGTCTTAAAAGTGGATTAGGTTCTTTGGCTTTTATTTTTTATTTCTTTGTTCCTGTGTAAGTTTCCTTCGTGGGTACCATAGTTATACTTTTTAATCATTTCTTTGAAGTATAAAAGGATTCTTTTGTATCCCTTTCAGCCCATGTTGAATTTTATCTTATCTTTATTTGTAAAAGACTCGATTATATGATTTCAATGACTAGCCCAAATACCGAGCTTAGGACATAACAAACCCTTAGATTTTTAATCGATCAATATAATACCCCTCGAGGTTCTCGTTAGTCATTGAGCTGAGCTTAAATGTTAACTCAGAACATCATGATTCCGAGCCCGACTTAGGTGAGAGCAAGATCTCGAAATAAAGTTAATCCTTAGATCTCTTTGTAGTCCTCGAGTGAGAAATTTCTCAAATTAGGGTAGCCCTTGGGCTTTGCGATCAAGCGGGCATTTGCTCGAACTTGTAATAAATATAGCCCTCAGGCCTTTTCTCAGTTCTTAAGTGAGAAATTTCTCAAACTCGGATAGCCCTTGGGCTTAGTAATCAAGCAGATACTCTTCTCGAACTCGACTTATAGGCTGCCCTTTATGATTTTTGATGAACTAATCCTTGATGCCAATATTATGACATCAATGGTTATAGCGACTAAAAAGTTTCTTTTTCTGCGATTCCCAAAATCATTAATTATAGGCGGCTGACGGTCAACCTTTTGGCTTTCCCGGCACGCTTAAATAACCTCTATAAATAGACAAATTTCACAACCTTACAAACTTTATTCTCATATTATTCTCAAAGTCTCATTATTCTTTTTCAATTTCCTTGAACTCTCCTTCTCTTTACTATAAACACTCTTTATTTTCTTGGATCTTTTGCATTACGATGGCTAAAACCTTTAAATCGGTTTCTCAAAAAGAGAAAGCTTCTTTATCTTCTCGATCGACCAAGAGTAAATCGGTAGTGCCCCCTCGTATTGAGAAGTGCATCCCCCCACCATGTGAAATAACATCCAATTTCAAAATCGAGAAACCTGTATCGACACCAGGCCGATGCCAGCCCATGTCTCGATATGTTTGTTTGGTGACCAAGGCCGAGCTCGGGCAAGTAAAGGAGGATTGCAAGTAGGATAATAAAGAAATAGTGATTCCTTCCTCCGAGGAGGACATTACTGCACATAAAGTGGGGTACTTGAGCGTATATACCTACCCATTTATGTTGGGTCCTGCAATTCCGGCTCAGGGTCCCATAGATCCAGTTATTCTTGACTTTTGCCAACGATACCGAGTGACGCTTGGACAGATCTACCCCTCCTTCTGGCGAATTATTTACTTAATCAGGTTCTTTTCAATCCAAGTTAAGGGGATGTCTTTTACCCTCGATCATTTGATCAGACTGTACAATCTCCGACTTTATTATGGGGGTTTGATAAAATTACAATGCCAATACTTAAAATCTCTCTTCTCTAGTATTAATGAGGACAAGTGTCACGACCCCAATCCCGGTCATGATGGCGCCCAACACAACTGCTAGGCAAGCCCGACCATTTACACTCTCAACCCGAGCATGAAGCTCAAAACCAGTTATTTGGATACCATTAACAGCATTAAAGCTAAAAAGTTTTAACTGATAGATAGAAACCAAACTGAATATCAAGATAACACCGAATACACTCCCAAAGACCTGGGGGTCATGAGTCTAGAGCCTCTAACAATACAGTGTAATAAGACTTCAACAATACAAAGGTTCGAAACTGCGAAAGATGATAAAGGGATAGGGGAGTAGTCGGGTCCTGCGAACGTCAGGCAGCTACCTCGACAACTCCTGAGAAGCTCTGAAGCAGCAACTAGATCAGCTAAGCTCCCGAGACACCTGAATCTACACACATGGTGCAGGGAGAAAAGTGAGTACTTCCAACTCAGTGGCAATAGACATATATAATGACTGAAAGAAAGAAATCCCGAAATACAACAATGCAAAGCTATAACCAATACTCCTAAGTCACAAATCATCCCCCAAAGCTAACCGAACCACCGGAATTCACATCCGAGCCCTCTAACCACATAGTCAACTTCCGGTTGACCTTTCTAAAATAAGCTTTCTTCTAAGAGGCTAAGTGCCTAATTTCCAACTAAAACCAACTCAATTCCACCCGATCAACTCAAATACCGATATTGAAACATAAAGCAACACAATAAGGGGGAAACGGGGCGGTAACTCACGTGATGACGGGCCGGGTCGTCACATCCTCCCCAACTAAAACAAACGCTCGTCCTCGAGCGGGCCAAGAAACATACCCGGAGTCTCAAATAGGTGAGGATATCTGCTTTGCATCTCCCGCTCGGTCTCCCAAGTAGCCTCCTCCACGGGCCGACCTCTCCACTGCACCTTCACTGAAGCTATATCCTTAGACCTCAATCTCCGAACCTGTTGACCCAAAATAGCTACAGGCTCCACATCATAAGTCAAGTCATCATCCAACTGAACTGTACTGAAGTCCAACACATGAGATGGGTCCCCAACATACTTCCGGAGCATAGACACGTGAAATACCGGGTGAACTCCTAACAGGCTGGGTGGCAAAGCAAGCATATAGGCCACCTCTCCAATCCTCCTGAGTATCTCAAAAGGGCTAATGAATCTCGGACTCAGCTTTCATTTCTTTCCAAATCTCATGACGCCCTTCATAGGCGAAACCGTCAGCAAGACCTTCTCGCCCACCAAATAAGATACGTCTCGGACCTTCCGGTCCGCATAAATCTTCTGAGGCGACTGAGCTGTACGAAGTCTCTCCTGAATCACCTTCACCTTATCTATGGCATCCTGGACCAACTTTGTCCCCAACAACCTAGCCTCGCCGGGCTCAAACCAACCAACCGAAGATCTACACTGTCTCCCATATAAAGCCTCATATGGCACCATCTGAATGCTGGATTGATAGATGTTGTTGTAAGCAAACTCTGCAAGAGGCAAGTACTCAGCCCAAGAACCTCCAAAGTCGATAACATAGGCACGCAACATGTCCTCCAATATCAGAATGGTACGCTCGGACTGCCCGTCCGTCTGAGGATGAAACGATGTGCTCAACTCTATCTGTGAACCCAACTCTCGCTGAAAAGTCCTCCAGAACTGAGAAGTAAACTGAGTACCTCTATCTGATATAATAGAAACCGGGACCCCATGCAACCGTACAATCTCCCGGATGCAAATCTCTACTAGCCGCTCCGAAGAATAGGTGGCACATACAGGAATGAAGTACGCGAACTTGGTCAGCCGATCCACAATCACCCAAACCGAATCAAACTTCCTCGCTATCCGAGGGAGACCACTCACGAAGTCCATAGTAATCCTCTCCCATTTCCACTTGGAAATATCCATGCGCTGAAGCACACCACCGGGCCTCGGATGCTCATACTTGACCTGCTGACAGTTGAGGCACCGAGCTACATGACTCACAATATCCTTCTTCATTCTTCTCCACTAGTAATGCTGCCTCAAATCCTGATACATCTTCGCGGCACCTGGATGAATAGAATACCGCGAGCTATGGGCCTCCTCCAATATCAACTCCCGAAGCCCATCTACATTGGGCACGCAAATCCGTCCCTGCATCCTCAACACACCATCACTATCAATAGTCACATCCCTGGCATCATCATGCTGAACTCTGTCCTTAAGGACAAGCAAATGTGGATCATGATACTGACGCTCTCTAATGCGATCATACAAGGAAGACCGAGATACCACACAAGCCAACACTCGGCTAGGCTCTGAAATATCTAACCTCACCATCCGATTGTCCAAAGCCTGGACATCAACTGCAAAGGGCCTCTCCTCAACTGGAATATACGCCAAGCTGCCCATACTAACCGCCTTCTGGCTCAAAGCATCAGTCACTACATTGGCCTTCCCCGGATGATATAAAATGGTAATGTCATAATCCTTGAGCAACTCAAGCCACCTCCGCTGCCTCAAATTTAGATCCTTCTGTTTGAAAAAGTGCTGGAGACTGCGATGATCAGTATACACCTCACAAGATACGCCATATAGGTAGTGCCTCCAAATCTTCAAAGCATGAACTATGGCAGCCAACTCTAAATCATGAACGGGGTAGTTCTTCTCATGAGGCTTCAACTGACGAGAAGCATAAGCAATAACTCTACCCTCCTG
>MU695509.1:98784-113182 GCA_026770625.1 Nicotiana glauca
AAGACATAACTAGAAACTCATAATGCCCATATCTCGTCCTGAAAGTTGTCTTCATAATATCAGAATCCCTAATCTTCAGTTGGTGATAGCCTGAACGAAGACCAATCTTCGAGAATACCCTCGCTCCCTGGAGCTGATCAAACAAATCATCAATGCGCGGTAGAGGATATTTGTTCTTCACTGTTACCTTGTTCAACTGCCTATAATCAATACACATCCTCATTGTGCCATCTTTCTTCTTGACAAACAACAGTAATGCACCCCACGGTGACACACTCGGGCGAATGAACCCCTTATCTAGGAGTTCCTGAAGCTGCTAATTCAATTCCTTTAACTCAGCTGGTGCCATACGATCGGGAGGAGTAGAGATGGGCTGAGTGCCCGGCACCAGATCAATACCAAAATCAATGTCCCTGTCCGGCAGCATGCCCAGCAGGTCTGCTAGAAACACATATGGGAAATTTCTCACAACGGGAACTGAATCAAGACTAGGAGTCTCAGCTCCAACATCTCTCAAAAAAGCCAAGTACGATAAACAACCTTTCCCAACCATCCGCTGGGCCTTTAGGAAAGAGATCACCCTGCTGGGAACATAATCGATCGAACCTCGCCACTCAATCCTCGGAACACCCGAAATGGCCAATGTAACTGTCTTGGCATGACAATACAGAATAGCATGGTACACAGATAGCCAATCTATACCCAGAATCACATCAAAGTCTACAATACCCAACAACAACAAATCAACACGGGTCTCCAGACCCCCAACAGTAACAAGACAAGATCGATATATGTGATCCACAATAATAGTATCACCCGCCGGGGTAGATACATGCACAGGCAAGGCAAGACAACCACATGTTGTACCCAGATGATGGGCAAAATATGAAGACACATAGGAGTATGTAGACCCAGAATCAAATAAAACAGAAGCATCCCTGTGGCAAACTGAGATAATACCTGTGATAACAGCATCTGATGCAACAGCGTCCCTCCTGTCTGGGATAGTATAGAACCGAGCCTGACCACCACTAGATCGATCTCCACCCCTAGGGCGACCCCTAACTGACTGACCTTCACCCCTACCTGACTGGGATGGTGCTGAAGTAGATGGAGTAGAAGAGGAGGGTTGATCCCTTTGTTGAGACCGACCACTACGAAGTCGAGGACACTGTCTGCTCATGTGGCCAAACTCACCACACTCATAACAACTACCCGTAGCTAGAGAAGGGGACTGAAGGGAACCCCTCGCTGTAGATGAACCCTGGGTTGAAGAGGTAGGAGTAGAACTCTGAGCTGGAAGGGCACTAAGTGAAGACTTGCCCTGCTGATATCCCTGACGGCCACGGCCGGAAGAAGCCCCACTGTACTCTGGGCGACCTGTCTGAGGAGGCCTGAAAGAACGACCTCTACCCTGCTGGAACTGGCCCCTAGACGGAGCACCACTATAGCTACCTGAACCTCGAGGCCTCTTGGCCTCCCTCTCCTCATGCTCCCGACGACGACCTATCTCAATCTGGCGAGCCATATCAACTAACTCCTCAAACGAAGCTGCTACCACCCTCTCCCTAGTCATCAAAATGCAAATCGGATAGTTGAGGCCATCCACAAACCTCCTGATCCTCTCCCGATCTGTCGAGATCATCCAAGTAGCATGTCTAGCCAACTGCGTGAACCTCAACTCATACTGGGTCACTGTTATATCACCCTGGATCAACCACTCAAACTGTCGGCGCAGCTCCTCTCTGCGAGACTGCGGCACATACTTATCCAAAAAGAGAGTGGAGAACTGCTGCCAAGTAAGGGGTGCTGCTCTCGCAGGCCTACGCCTCTCAAACTCCTCCCACCATGTAAATGCAGGCCCTAAGAACTAGAAGGTAGTAAAAGCCACTCCACTAAACTCTAAGATCCCTGCAGTGCGAAGTATCCGCTGACAATTGTCTAGAAATCCCTGGGCATCCTCGCCCTCAGTACCGCTGAATGTCGGAGGTTGAAGTCTACCAAACCTCTCTAGTCGACGCTGCTTGTCGTCTGGCATCACTGGAACTACATACTCTAGAGCTGGTGCGACTGGCACAACTAGAGCAACCGGTGCAACTGGCTCAGCTGGGGCTACCTCTGGTGTCTGTAATCCCTGCACAACCTGCTCGGGTGTGAGAGCTGCGGGGGTCTGATGACCACCCCCGGTCTGAGAAGTAGCTGCGGCAGTAGAGGCTGAAACTGCCTGAGTCAGACCAGTGCAGACAGATAAAATTTGAGCTAAAGCCTCCTGAAGGCCAGGAATCACGATAGGCACTGCCGGTGCCTGAACGGGTGCTGCTGGAGCATCTACAGCTGGAGGCTGGTCCTGAATGGGGGCAACTGGTGGGTCAACTGGTGCTGCCTCTGCTGCTCTGCCTCGACCACGACCATGGCCGCGCCTACGGCCTCTGGCGGGTGGCAATGGTGGTAGTCCGCCACGTCCGGTAGCACGAGTTCTCGCCATCTGCGAGAAAATAAAATACAGAAGTTTAGTTCTCGGAACAACAAAGCCGCACGACAAGAGTTCAAGAATATGAAGTATTTCCTAAAGGTTCTGCAGCTTCTCGAGGATAAATACAGACGTCTCCGTACCGATCCGCGAGACTCTACTAACCAGCTCATGACTCATGAGGCCTAGTAACCTAGGCTCTGATACCAACTTGTCACGACCCCAATCCCGGTCGTGATGGCGCCCAACACAACTGCTAGGCAAGCCCGACCATTTACACTCTCAACCCGAGCATGAAGCTCAAAACCAGTTATTTGGATACCATTAACAACATTAAAGCTAAAAAGTTTTAACTGATAGATAGAAACCAAAGTGAATATCAAGATAACACCGAATACACCCCCAAAGACTTGGGGGTCATGAGTCTAGAGCCTCTAACAATACAGTGTAATAAGACTTCAACAATACAAAGGTTCGAAACTGCGGAAGATGATAAAGGTATAAGGGAGGAGTCGGGTCCTGCGAACGTCAGGCAGCTACCTCGACAACTCCTGAGAAGCTCTGAAGCAGCAACTAGATCAGCTAAGCTCCCGAGACACGTGAATCTGCACACATAGTGCAGGGAGTAAAGTGAGTACTTCCAACTCAGTGGCAATAGACATATATATTGACTGAAAGAAAGAAATTCCAAAATACAACAATGCAAAGCTATAACCAATACTCCTAAGTTACAAATCATCCCTCGAAGCTAACAGAACCACCGGAATTCACATCTGAGCCCTCTAACCACATAGTCAACTTCCGGTTGACCTTTCTAAAACAAGCTTTCTTCTAAGAGGCTAAGTGCCTCATTTCCGACTAAAACCAACTCAATTCTACCCGATCAACTCAAATACCGATATTGAAACATAAAGCAACACAATAAGGGGAAAACGGGGCGGTAACTCACGTGACGACGGGCCGGGTCGTCACAACAAGGACTGTGGGTGGATGAGCCGGTTTGTTAGAATCAGGACCTCCAATTTGATTCCTGCTGATTGGATGTTGTTCCTCGAGGAGTGGAACATGAAACGTGAGTATGTAACAGGTTTATACTCTATTTTTTTTCTTTTCCTCAGTTTTATATTTTTCACTGGTCTAACCCCTTTAGGATGGTGCAATCGCTGCTTGGTTTCCTGGTAGGGCCCTGGACCTCAAGGGCTGGGTCCGAAAGCTGGCCTCCGCCTCCTCCTATTCGGAGCATTGCTAGCGAGATCTGGCCAAGGGTCGATGGGAGGCTAAAAACCATGGTGAGTTCTACTATTTGTTTTCTTGTGCTTCTGTCATGGGATACTTATCTCGGCTTTATGTAGGTTTTAGAGAAACCGTTGATTTGCGGCCGGCCCCGGCTGATGAAGTAGAGGTTCCGAAGTCTTCTAAAGAAATAAAAAGAAAAAGAAAAAGAGAGTCATCTGAAAATTCCCCGAAGCCAAAGAAAAGCATGGCTCAAAGGCCTATGGCTGATATAGTGACTTTATCTCCGGAAACAACCCAACACCTTTGGGATCAAGAGGAAGAAGAAGATGATGACTTCACTTTGGTAATCCGTGAAAGAAAAAATGTCGGTGCTTCAAAACCCATCGAGCTGGTGATGGTTGATGTGGCTTATCCCAGAGCCGCAGAAATCACCGAAGGGAGTTCAAACAAAGTCCTCGAGCCATCGTGCAGAAAAAAGGTACCTCGCCTAGAAGGCCATTTGGATGACGAGGCCGAACCACCTAATCTTGAGCCTCTTCAAATAAAAAAGAATGGCCCGAGTGGATCACTTGGGGTAATCAATGTGGATGATTCACCTCCTGGCCCCGAGTTCTTTGCGGGACAAATCTGAGATTTTCAGAATATGAGGTCTTCTGAAGTGGAAGCAAGACATGAATGGCATGACATCTTTCGAGAATGCCTCGTAGGGATTGAGGATGGCCCCGACCCAAATGCTTCGTTCATTTTTTATGAGGCTCGTAGACTCTTTAAACAAGTGAGTTTTCTATTTTTTACGCCTGCGCCTTTGTTTTAGCTGCTCTGAATCTATCTTTCCCCCTTTTTTTATGAAGGTTGTGGTGCTCCATAAAAGGGCATTTTCCAAGTCCCGAGATGATCTTTCTCGATGAGAGGCCGAGCTTAAGAAAATTTCAGAGAAGTGGGACTTCGTCAAAACCCCTATGCTAATAAAGAGATGGAGATCTACGATCTACAAGTTGAGTTGATGCAGGCATGCCAAGAACGGGACGAGTATGTTGAGAAGGTAATATAGCTCTTGAGGGTCTATTACGCACTTGTTTGTTTTGGTGACTAACACTTTTAATTTCACAGTTTCATCAGAAGGCCAACTTAGAGGCACAACTTCGGGTGGAGCTTAAGATGAAAGAATCCGAGACCCTGGGGTGGAGGCAAGGTATGGACAATCTCGCCTCTGATAAGGAAACTCTAAGAGAGCATCTAGCTTCACTCGAACGCCAGCTTCGAGGTGTGAAGGAGGAGAGCCTAACTCGGGGCCTCGAAATCGAAGAGCTTAAAGCCAGATCTGCTGTTGAGCTTAATGTTGATGAGGCAGATGCTCCTACTTACGAAGCTGTGGACGAGTTATATATTCCACTCAAGAGGTCTTCTAGACCTCGTACTCCTTCCTCCTGTTATTCACCCAAAGAGTATGTATTACTCACTGATGTGGGAGAACCTGAATGTTATGCGGGGGCCATAGAGGATGAGCACAAGGATCAATGGATTGAAGCCATGCAAGATGAGATGAAATCTCTGCATGAGAACCATACTTATGTGTTGGTGAAATTGCCTAAGGGCATGAGAGCTTTGAAAAACAAGTGGGTGTTCAAAGTTAAAGCTGAAGAACATAGTTTGAAGCCCAGATACAAAGCTAAATTAGTTGTCAAGGGATTTGGTCAAAGGAAAGGTATTCACTTTGACAAAATATTTTCTCCTGTCGTGAAAATGTCCTCCATCCGGACTGTTCTTGGTTTGACTTCTAGTCTTGATTTGGAGATTGAGCAGATGGATGTGAAGACTGCTTTTCTTAACGGTGACTTAGAAGAGGAGATTTATATGGAACAACCTGAGGGCTTCAAGGTAAAAGGTAAAGACAATCTTGTATGCAAACTTAAGAAGAGTCTATACGGATTGAAGCAAGCTCCCAGACAGTGGTATAAGAAGTTTGAATCTGTTATGGGGGAGCAAGTCTACAAGAAGACTTCTTCAGATCATTGTATGTTTGGACAAAGATTTTCTGATGATGACTTTATCATCCTCTTGCTATATGTGGATGATATGTTGATTGTGTGCAGAAATGCTTCCAAGATTGACGAGTTGAAGAAATAGTTGAATAAGTCTTTTGCAATGAAAGACTTGGGTCATGCTAAGCAGATTTTGGGCATGAGAATTACTCATTCGAGAAATTAAAGGAAGCTTTACTTGTCACAAGAGAAGTACATAGAACGTATACTAGAGCGCTTTAATATGAAAAGTGCTAAGTTGGTTCGCACACCCCTTCATGGTCATCTGAATTTGAGTAAGAAGATGTGTCCTACAACAACGGAGGAAAAGAAGAGAATGGCCAAGATTCCTTATTCCTCTGTCGTCGGAAGTTTGATGTATGCAGTGGTATGCACTCGACCAGATATTGCTCATGCAGTCGGTGTTATTAGCAGATTTCTTGAAAATCTAGGAAAAGAGCATTGGGAAGCTGTAAAGTGATATTCAGGTATCTAAGAGGAAGCTCGCATGAATGCTTATGTTTTGGAGGATCAAATCCAATTTTGAAGGGCTATACAGATTCTGATATGGCAGGTAACCTTGATAATAGAAAATCCACTACTGGATATTTGTTTACTTTTTCAGGGGGAGCTATATCATGGCAGTCGAAGTTACAAAAGTGTGTAACATTGTCTACAACTGAAGCGGAGTATATTGCGGCTACTGAAGCTGTCAAAGAGATGATATAGCTCAAGAGATTTCTTCAAGAACTTGGATTACGACAGATGGAGTATGTTGTCTATTGCGACAGTCAGAGTGCAATAGACTTAAGCAAGAACTCCATATACCATGCAAGAACAAAGCATATAGATGTGAGATATCATTGGATTCGTGAGCACGTGGAGAACGAATCTTTACAAGTCAAAAATATTCACACGAGTGAAAATCCTGCAGATATGCTAACCAAGGTGGTACCAAGAGACAAGTTCGAGATATGCAAAGAACTTGTAGGCATGCACTCAGACTAGAAGACAGTGCTACCCCCTCTAGATGAATGAGACTGGAGGGGGAGATTGATATGGTGTCCATCTCATTCAAATGATTTGGTAGCCAATTTTGTTGACTTGGTTTAGTTTGGTAGTCAACCTTATTGAATTGGTGTAATTTGGTAGCCAATTTTATTGACTTGGTTTGGTTTGGTAACCAACCTTGTTGAATTGGACAAATATTGGTAGCCAATTTTATTGACTTGGTTTGGTTTGATAGCTAACCTTATTGAAATTGTGTAAAGGGTGTGCAAATTGTCAAATATTGTAGGCTTTAGAGAGTGAGGTTTTGGCTATAAAACGAGAGTGAGGTTTTGGCTATTGTTACTACACAGTGTAAAATTCCTCACTATAGTGATATCAGTTGCTCCTCTTGACCGTGATTTTTCCCCTTATTCAGAAGGGTTTCCATATAAAATCTTGGTGTCATTATTGCTGCATTTTTATTCTTGCTGATTTAACCATAACTTAGCGTTTCCGCATTTATCACTAATACCGTGAATACTATTTTTACGGAATTTATTCCCAACAAAAGCGATGATAAAATTGAAGTTGTTAGATATAAAGTACGACTTGTGGCACTAGAATTTTCACAAAGACTTGACATTGATTATACGGAGACATATATTCATGTGGTGGATGCAATCACTTTCAAGTACCTTACCGCACTTTTTGATTCAACCAAAACCTGCTTTGCATTAGGCTTCCATTATTAATATATCACTATTTTCTAAAAACATATATATGTATATATAAAATTTACGCCAAACTTTACGGGTATCGGAAACCCTTCTGCGTATTGCCTAAGTCCATTTTCTGAACCCACAATCAATGTCATCCAAGAGGGGACTATATTTTGAGAAAATTGGATTGGGAAGTTGGAAATACCATTAGTGACGTGCAGTCCCATCGGGGAGTTAGCCTTCATCACGACTTACAAATATTCACCATACTATTTTTAATGGAAACTAAGATATGTAAATAAACCACTCAACTTCGAGAATGAGCAATATTTTACATAATATTCCTTACTTTTATCAAGCTCTCTTCTACGTCTTTTATTAAATAAATTGATTTAATTATCTCTTAGTTTTTTTACTTACTTTAGCGTTGATGTATTAACCATTTCAGCTGTTGGAATATATTCTAAACGATTATATAGAATTAGGTGGACATAAGTGATAAGACCAAACAAAGTAATAATGGATAATAAGAAGAGAAAAAAGTAGGACTACTGATAATAAGGAAAAAAGACAAAAACACCTAGCCAGCCAATAGATACTTGCCAATGGTTTGAAATTCTTGCCCCAGTGATATATATATTTTTCACGCCACGGCAATTGGATATGCTTTGGAGATATTCCCTTGCCAGATATTCATTTCCTATTGAGATTTATTTCCTTTTTTTTTTCTGTCCTTTTTCTTGGTAAGATAAGTTCCAACGTCTCAATCAGATCTCCAACAATAACTAAGGATAAAACCTTGAAAAATAATTTATCACCCATTTGCTTCACATGCCAAAATATATAAAAAAAAGACTTATCTTTTACTTGATCACAATAAACAAAGACTTATAAAAAACTTTAGAAAATTGACCATGTTACAAGTGGGACAATAACTATGACTTTTTTTTTGGGAGAAATTAAAAAATAGCTAGATTTACCACTGGTCGTTGAAAAATAGCCAAGTTTCAAAAATTTAGCCACTTTAAATCTGATCGAAAACACTGTTCAAAATCCAGAGAAATACGCCCGTAAATTTTACGGGAGTTCCAGCATAAGTATGCTTGAACTCCCGTAAATCCAGGATAATTATGCTGGAACTCTCGCAAATTTTACGGGAGTTCAAGCATAATTATGCTGGAACTCCCGCAAATTTTACGAGAGTTCCAGCAAGTATAATTGTCCAGTATAATATACTGGAGTTTGGAGCACTGGTGCTCCAGTCTCCCGCAAATTTTACAGGAGTTAGCAAAGTATGTCGATCCAGTATAATATGCTGGAGTTCGTACACAAATGCACCAGAACTCCCATATATTATACTGGACCGGTCCCTGTTGTAGCAAAATAGTGGTTATTTTTCATTGACTTGATAAACGTTAACTATTTTTTATTGACCAGTATGAAAACTGGCTATAACATGGTATTTTAACTTTTTTTTTTCTTTCTGTTTTTGCCTAGTGCGAAATTACAACAAACCGTGTAAATCTAGTCAGCAAAGACGGAGACATATTGCCCCTTGCCTTATCCACTATTTTTTTAACCTCAATTATTTGCCCCCACTAAGCTGTGGCGCCTCTCCGCAGCTTCTTACAACCAAACTGCACATGTTTTTATAGAGTTTTCTCTAAGTTAACCTAAGCTCACCACTCAAAACTTTCTTCTCTTATTTGCTTACTGTTTCTTGAACTCAAAATATGCCTTCACTTCTTCAAATATTCCTTCCTTTGTTTCCATTCTTTTTCTTTGTTTCTTTCTCAGTTTCTCATGGACCCTTTTTGCCTAAGGCCATTATTCTTCCTGTAAACAAAGATCTGTCCACTTTTCAGTATGTTACTCAAGTTTACATGGGTGCTCATCTTGTTCCTACCAATTTAGTTGTAGATCTTGGAGGTTCATTTCTCTGGACTAATTGTGGCTTAACTTCTGTATCTTCAAGTCAGAAACTTGTCCCCTGTAATTCACTCAAGTGCTCAATGGCTAAACCTAATGGTTTCAGTAACAAGATTTGTGGTGTACAATCAGAAAATCCTTTCACAAAAGTGGCTGCAACAGGGGAATTAGCAGAGGACATGTTTGCTGTGGAATTCATAGATGAGTTAAAAACAGGTTCAATTGCTTCAATACATGAATTCTTGTTTTCTTGTGCATCAACTACTTTGTTACAAGGCCTTGCTAGAGGTGCCAAAGGAATGTTAGGACTTGGAAATTCAAGAATTGCATTGCCATCTCAGTTGTCTGATACATTTGGTTTCCAGAGGAAATTTGCTCTCTGTTTGTCTTCTTCAAATGGTGCTATAATATCTGGTGAAAGTCCTTACTTGTCACTTTTAGGTCATGATGTTTCACGATCTATGCTTTACACACCTTTGATTTCATTTAAAGGTGGTGTTTTAGAAGAGTATTACATCAATGTCAAATCCATAAAAATTAATGACAAGAAACTGTCTTTAAATATATCCTTGTTTACAATGGATGAAGAAGGTGTTGGAGGGACAAAGATTAGTTCAATTTCCCCTTTTACTAGCATAAAAAGCTCAATTTATAAGACATTTATTGAAGCTTATGAAAAAATTGCTATTTCCATGAATTTGACTAAAGTGGAATCCATAGCACCATTTGAGCTTTGCTTTAGCACAGAGGGGATAGATGTCACAAAAGTTGGGCCAAATGTGCCAACTATGGATCTTGTGTTGCAAAGTGAAATGGTTAAATGGAGGATTTATGGGAGAAATTCAATGGTTAAAGTAAGTGATGAAGTGATGTGTTTGGGATATTTGGATGGAGGGGTGAATCAAAAGGCTTCAATTGTTATAGGGGGTTACCAGTTGGAGGATAATCTTTTGGAGTTTAACTTGGGAACTTCTATGCTTGGATTTACTCCACTTTCAATGGCAGAAACAAGCTGTTCTGACTTTATGTTCCATTCTGTATCGAAAGATTCAGCTTTTGATTCTTGACACCAAATCCTTAACCCAAGATTCTGAATTGTGGATCAATTCCCCTTTGTATAGTTGTCTAAGAACATGTCTTGGCTCCTATACATAATCATGACTTGGCCAATCTTAGATATATAACTAGTTTATTGGTGAGGAAGAGATTCTTGGTTTTGGTTTATGACTTATGAGTGTTTTTTGACTTTCTTTTGAGAAAATTTTGATATGTAACATCTATTTTTTAAGTTCCTGATTAAAGAATGTACTATTAGTTTTGATCTTCCCTATGTTACTTTGCTATTTAGTTTGATGTATGTATTTGCTTCTTGTTGGACGCAAAAAGATTTGGGCTTCTACCTGATGCTAGCGATGGCGTAGTCCAATTTTTTATTGGATGGTAGCCCACTTATTCATGGGCTAAAAGAGAGAGAGAGTTGTTTCGGTTGAATCTCATTGGCTTCATAGTTTGGTTGGAGGTTGGGTTTTATTTTTGTCGGTGGTGGGGGTGGGGGGGTTAAGACATTAATTTAATTTGTATATCTATAAGTAGTGAAAGGAACTAATTACAATTAGTTTGATAGAAAGTTACAAGAAACTTTAGAATTTGACTAGTTAAATGAATTTGAATTCTTTTGTAGCTTGTGAAAATTGTTCAATGTTAAGAAGAGTTTCTTTTCATGGAATGTTAACGAGGAGTAGGTGCAGGGGAGGAACCACAGTAGAACGTGTGGGTTCGGGCGAACTTAAATGACTTTTTTCTGGAACTTGTATTTGTGGTGAAAATTTCCGTTTTGTATATAGATAAAGTACGCCAAACCCACTAATAAAAAGGGTTTGAGTTTACCTGTAAATGTTTGGGTTCTACGCAAAATGCCTGGATACTAATCCCTCGAAAGCAGCACCTTTTACTTTTAATTATAAAAAAAAAAAAAAAAAATAACCAATAAATAAAAACTAGTTTTAGGTCATGGTCTAATCTTAAAGTTTAGAACACGTACACTTAAATTCTAGTTCCGCCTCTGAGTTGGTTAGACCAGGAGGTTTCAAGCTCAATACTCATCACGTTGTACGTTTATTCTCAACTTTGAAGCTAGCACTCTCCCTATTAGTATGTTAGAGGGTGCTGTTTAAATATTTGGTGAAGAAAAGTTCATATAAAATAGTATTACTAATGAATTTAACTTGAAACTAAAGGCATGCTACTCGCTAAGCAAGATAATTTGGTAGTATAAAATTTCTTGACATTATCGGTGTGTATAAGTTGAAATTATTACTAACAAATAGTCTCAAACATTTCCACAGCAAAAAGAATGTTATACAAACTATAGCAAAGATAGAGTAATATTCATAATGTAAGCCTTAAGATCTATGGAAACACCAAACAGGAGCTGATGTTAAAGGTAGCCAGAGAGAGAAACTTTTTTAATTAAAATAAATGAATAGGTGAACTCTTACATGTACATTCCTACAGAAAAAGTGTATTCATGTAGGAGTGGATGTAAGATTTTACCTTATAGTGTTGTACACGGTTAAAATCGGGCTTGTCTAATTTTGTATGACTAACCAAAATCAGGGTAACAGATTAAGGCTCGACCTCAGTTATATCGGATCATGATACGGAGATGGATTGGTAAGGTAGTGGAACGATGGCCGAGCAAGATCGATATCAGCCGTGATCGAGACCGAAGCGAGAAAGAGATCGAGCAAGATCGAAGGAAGCCCGCTAGGTCGAATAACAGAAAGCCGAGATATCCGTGATTGGGTAAGGACCGTGGCGGAAATCTCGGCACGTATCAAGTCAAGACCAGATATTTAGCCCATCATTGGATTTCCTTCTGTAATTAGAATTATATCATAAATAGGATTCTTCTACTATATAAAGAGGGTCCTAATCATTTTTTAATCATACCTTCACGCATATCAAATCAATATATTATATTTTTTCTCTTGCAAGCTCTGTAGTTCAGTTTATACTTTTCAATAGCTTACTCATTTGGTTCGAGGACGGCCTAGCTCAAGGGCCACAATCGTTCATCGCATTAGTTTGCTTTATTTTACTATTAATTTCTCACGTTAATTCTCATATTTATCAGTTTGTGCCAAGTGAAATCACATATCCTTAAAATCACTTAGAAGTTTAATTGTTATCCTATTTTAAAGGTAAAAAGTTTGGTGCCCACCGTGGGGCTAAGGATAATAGTGATTGCCTAGTACAATTTTCGTAAAACACTATTTTACGCTTATTCTTTGAAGTGTCTTTGATTACAGGATTAATATGTCAAACTCCCAAGTAACACTGTCACGACCCAAAATTTGCTACTCGTGATGGCACCTAACCCAACCCGCTAGGTAAGCCTACTAATAACTGTCCAATTTCAACAATAGTAGTAATAAGACAATCAAACAAAGGAATTATGTGAATCTTAAACCTTTCCCAATGACTGATAGTACAAATTATGAGCTTCTAAGAATAGAATTTACAAAGCTGATATGAAGTAAATACATATTCTGTTTGAAAAGTACATAAACAGTGTTTTTTAAATAAATCTAAGGCTACCATGAACAAGAGGCAGCTACAACAGGAACGCAGGTACATCTTCAAATCTGGCAACCATTGAGCACAGCAACAACAACAGCCAACATCTGCACGCAATATGCAAAGATATAGTATCAGTAGAACCGAACCTATATACTGAGTAAGTAACAAACCTTACATTATGTTGAAAGCATTGACGAGCTGGAACATAGGTTGGGTCCAACACCAATAATCAATAGCAGTTCATAACAACATAGAGAATATAAATAAGAAAGTAACTCAGATATAAAATGCTCAGCTTTTTCACAGTTTTCCCACAATAGTTTCACTTTTCAAGAATATCTTTGAAAACTCAAATCCTTTACCGAAATCGTCGTAAAATATGAGATAGTTTGAAAACTATAAATTTTTTCAAAAATCCTTTCCATAATAAATTATATGTTTCGTTTTCTTTCCAGATAGCAAGTGTGAGATACCTCTCTATTCCCACATAGCAATATGTGTAAAAAGTCATGATTGACGTGATACCATGAATATTTGGATGGAGGGATGAATCGAAAGGCTTCAATTGTTATAGGGGGTTACCAGTTGGAAAATAATCTTTTGGAGTTTAACTTGGGAACTTCTATGCTTGGATTTACTTCTTCACTGTCTATAGCAGAAAGAAGTTGTTCTAACTTTATGCTCCATTCTGTATCGAAAGATTCAGCTTTTGATTCTTGACTCCAAATCCTTAACCCAAGATTTTGATTTGTGGATCAATTCCCCTTTGTATAGTTGTCTAAGAACATGTATTGGCTCCTATACATAATCATGACTTGGCCAATCTTAGGATATATAACTAGTTTATTGGTGAGGAAAAGATTCTTGGTTTTGGTTATGATTTATGAGTGTTTTTTGACTCCCTTTTGAGAAAATTTTGATATGTAACATCTATTTTTCAAGTTCCTGGTTAAAGAATGCATTAGTTCTGATCTTCCCTATGTTACTTTGTTATTTAGTTTGATGTATGTATTGTTCCGTCGTAGTGTAATATTTTGGAAAAGGACAGTGGATAAGGACTAGGGGTAGCAAATGGATGAGTTGGATTGAATTCGGGCGGATCAAGATGTGTTAGGTCAATAAATTGGTCATTGCCCAACCCAACCCAAAGTGTACTTGGGCTAAGATGGGTTGGGTCAAGATGGGCTAAACAGTGGATCATAACCCAACCCGACCAACTTAACCCATGCTCATCTTGCGTAAAAAAGTCTTTTACCTTAAAATATGTTAGTAGAATTTTTTTTTGCGGGTGGGGGTGGGTGGTGCAAAAAAACGAAAAAACAGAAAACAGAAAATACAAAAAAAATAAAAGTAAAAAAAAATTTTGAGGGGGTTTTTGTGTGTGTGTGTGTGGGGGGGGGGTCTAGAAAAACAAAAAAATAGAAAAATGAAAATATAAAAAAAAGAAAAAG
>MU695513.1:0-16184 GCA_026770625.1 Nicotiana glauca
GTTGGAGTACTCACTTTACTCCCTGCACCTCGTGTGCAGATGCAGGTACTTGACCACCCGGTAGCGGATTTTGAGTTGTTTGAAGATTTGTTCTCATGGCTGAGTCAGGTGACCGCTAGCGTCCGCGGCACTAGATCTTCTCCCTTATTTTATGTTGTTCCTGTTGCTTTCAGACTTTGTTCCTATTTTCGGACTTGTAGTACTTTAGTGAACTCTGTAGTAGCTCATGACTAGTAACACCCCGATGTCGGGCTGTAACGGGATGGTTCCCCATTGTTATCGTTGTTTTTCGCACTTTTGATTATGCTAATCACGTTTTAGTCTTATAAATGTTAAATAACTGTTACAAGGAAGCGTTTGTTTTGTTGGCTGGCATTGTCTTCACGAGAGGCGCCATCACGACCGGGTTTGGGATTTGGGTCGTGATACTACTGGACTAATCGACGAAGCTATTTTAAATGACTCTCACAGTAACTAACATATGCTAAACATCAGAAGAAAAAATTGACCAAAAAAAGGTCCGAAGAGGAGGAAGCAGTAGTTGACAGAAAAATAACGAAACCCAAATCCGCCAGATAATAACAATAACAGAAAACAAACAAAAAACAAAAGGAAAGAAGAAGAAACTTAAGAAAAACTTACTGATTTTCGGATTCCAACCAACATGCTTTCGAAATTGGTTTCCAGTTAGTGTTATACGTCTATTCCGTCAGAAATAGGCTTATAATACTAACTAGAAACCCATTAGACCTTGACAACTTCGAAACAACTCGAACCGCAGAACCCTAGATCTGTTATTCGACGAGTTTTACTCGGATTCGAGCCAATTTGGTTATGGATTAGGGATGAGGAGGTCAAGGGGATTATTGGGTGTTAGTTTGGTACAGTTTAGAGATGGAGCCGCCACCGGAGAATCTTGTGGCGGCGCTAGGGTTCGTGGCTTAAAATCGATATTCGACGGGCTGGGCTCGGATTCGAGAGAAAATAAGAAGGGATTGGGAAAGAGGAGGTCAATGGGAAGAGGTAGTGTAATTTTGGAGGTGTTTGGTGACTGACCGCCGCCGTGGGCGATATCCGATGGGCGGTCAGTGGCGGCGTTACAGGGGAGGTCTGAGAGATGATTGGAACGAGGGGGTTTGGGAATGGAGACAGGTTTAGGGGTATTGGGGGAGGTTTGATATAGTAAAATTGAGCGAATTAATCTGAGTCGTTGGATGATGGGAACCAACGGTCCAGATTAAGTCACTTAAGCCAAACAGGGTCATTTTGGTTAAGTGGTGGACCGGGTTATGGGGTAAACGGGTCAGGTCGGGTTTGGTTAAGGGTTGAGGGATGGGATCTGGACCGTTGATCAAGTGAGATCAACGGTTAGGATGGGATGTAACGGGAACGACGTCGTTTTGCCCGTCTCTGAGGCTGGCTGGTCTGGACCGGGTCAGGGATGAGGTTTGGGCCTAACTTGGTCAATTTATGGATGGCCCAGTCCGGTTCTCTTCTCCACTTGTTTCTTCTTCTTTTTTCTTTTTTTCCCTAATTAATGAAACTAAAATTCTAAGTTAAATTATAAACCAAATTAAAAATACTAATTAATTCCTAATAATAATTATCACACACAATTAAATACCAACTAAAATAAAATCACACAATTGGAGATTAAATGCTAAAAATACAAAGTATATATTTTTTGTTATTTTTCATTTTTGCAAAACAAACTTAATTACTCCTAATTGTAAAATTAAATGCAATATATTTTTGTATTTTATTAATTTAAACAAATAGACATGCACACACAATAAGAGAAAAATAACACCAAAGCCACAAAAATTTCAAACAAACAAAATTATTTTATTTTTGAATTTTTGGGAGTAATTCTCATTATAGGGAAAAAAATCATGTGCTCACAATGATAACTGGCACTTCGTGAGCAGGGGAGCCGAAAAGAAAGCCTAAGAAAGTGCTGAAAAACTGAAGAACTAATAAGAAGATGTTACGTGTCTACCGCATTAAATAGAAGTGACAATTGAAGCGTCAATTCTATCAGAGCATTAATGGTGACAAAAATTATCTTCTAATGAAATCCACTTCCCAAATATTCAAACTGATGAATAAATGGAAAGTGGGGGGACTATCTGTATTTGAAAAATTATAAAGGTGACGTGTCAAGACACATGAATCGGTTAAATGGTCAATGAATCGCAATTAGTCACGAGTCAGGAGTTACAATAGATACGAGCGAAGAAGAAGGAAGAGGCACGGGACGTCAAATAAGTAACACAACGCCCATACCTATTTATGCCATTTATATCCGGGAATCAGAAGGAATGAATCTGATTATAGAAAAGAGTGTAGATACGATATTTAATGGGCATTAAATGTCGAATACATTAGAGAGTATATTTGGAATGTAATGATTGTGTAACGTAGCATTAAATGTCTTTAATTACTCATAATAGTCTCATTATGATTCAGGTAAAACGTATATTCTCAAAGGTACCTATAAAAGGGAGATATATGATCAGTTGTAAGGACATGCAATACTATTGAAATATACATTGGTATTATTTGTTTTTCTTGATTATTATCTTACTACACAAAATTATTTCCTTTTATTCATTTTCCTGATTTTCAGTAACTCAAGTTCTTCTAAATTCTAGCTTTAGCTAAACTCCCATTTTTTTGTTAAACAAGAAGGTCCATTGAAATCCGCTTCCCTCTGTAAAGCTTGTCGGACATCCTGAACCAGTTTTAAAATTGTTATGCCCAAAAGCAAATACTTGTAATTTATGTAAAAATAGCACGGTGTAGCCAGTTTTCAGACTGGTCAATCAAAAATAGCTAGCGTTTACCAAGTCAATGAAAAATAGCCATCGTTTTGCTGCAATAGAGACCGGTCCAGCATAATATACTGGAGTTCGGTGCACTTGTGTATGAACTCCAGCATATTATGCTGGACCGGTATACTTTGATGGCTCTAGTATAATATACTGGAGACTGGAGCATTGGTGCTCCAAACTCAAGTATATTATACTGGACCAATATAATTGCTGGAACTCCAGTATATTATGCTGAAGTTCTAGTGTATTTATGCTAGAACACCATCATATTATGCTGGAGTTCCAGCATAATATCCTGGAACTCTAGTATAATATGCTGGAGATCAAGAATACTTATGCTGGAACTCCAGCATAATATACTGGAGTATTTTTCGGATTTTGAACAGTGTTTTCGCTCAGATTTATCTTTACATAAAAAGTGGCTAAATTTCGATTACTTTTGAAATTGGGCTATTTTTGAACGACCAGTTGTAAATCTAGCTATTTTAAAATTTCTCCTGTAATTTATACATGCGATGTATGGATTAAATATTAGGATTGTTATGCAAATAGCCGGCGAAATTCAATTTTTTTATTTATTCGGTATATATAAATTATACATAGTTATACACATGAGCAAAGCTAGCCCATCAAGTACAGGTTCGGCCGAACCCAGTCATTTTGGTCCAATCCATGTATCTGTCTTAAAAAATCTGTGAATATGCATAAATTATTTATTTAGAACCCAGTACCTTAAAAGGACTAGAACCCCGAACCCGCAAGATTCAAATCCTGGCTCCGCCTCTGGTTATGCATATATTTTATATATAATTATACATTTATTTTAGTTTAAGATATTAGGTGGTCAGTTATTGGTGTTAATTCTTTTTTACTTTTATCAAAGTGTATATTTACATATTTGTACAAAAAATATTTTTAGAATAATGCTTAATTTGCAGGGTAAAAATCGTTCAAATTTGAAGACAATATTAATTTACATGTATTTTCTTGACTACTTCAAGATCAGCGGTCTTTCTCGACTCGATTTTCTCAAAATACAAGTGCTACGTTTCGATGGATCCAATGGATGTTGCTGGCCCTTCCACTGGTGGTGCAAGTTATGTTCAAATGAACTTTGGACAGACTTATGTGTTGCAATCCACGGGTAGACACATCGTGACTGTAGTGTGGTTGCATGGCCTTGGAAGTAATGGCATTTGCTGGAAGTCATTTATACAACATAGTCCTGGAAAAATATATTAAATGGATCTTTTCTACTGCCCCTTGCGACCAATGACGACATTTGAAGGCCCCTCTTCCACAACTTATCTATTATCTTTGAGCCGAGGTCCCCCGAAAAAAACCCTCACTATATATAACGGGACACCGATTTATAATGATTCTACTCCAAATATGAGTTCAACATCAAAATTTTGCATACAACCTTTATTCTCTACAACAATCAAAGGTTTAACATTTAGACGACAGTTATGCGTTACAATAGAATTATAAAAAATGACTAATAGTCCAGCAGTATATTGCAACACGGCGGATTGAAAACTATTTTTTCTTACGAGACATCTTGATGATTTGTATTCGATACTAGTGGAAGTGTGGGACTAAATCATCATTGTTCTAGTTGTCAATTACGGAGCTAAGTTGCAAGTCTTATTTCTATTATGGGTTATAGAATTAAAAGTCTAGATTGACATAAATGTCATGCTAATGAATAGTTGTTGAAATATTTTTTTTATTTCACATTATTATTAAATGCTACTAAATATTTTTTATTGTTGTAAATATATATATTATGGATGTTTATTTAGTACTCCGTTGTAAATAAGCTTCATGAATAAGCTTATCATTTCGGTACTCCGTTATGGATAAATATTACCCCCGACAGAAGATTATCTATATCTGGTACAATAGCAGCTTACAAACAACTTACAAGAAGCTTACACAGCAGCTTGCGGTAGCAACTTACAAGCAGCTTATACATTAGCTTGCAATAGTAGCTTATGCAAAAGCAGCTTGTAGTAACAGTTTACACAGCAGCTTCCTTTCTTCTATAAATAGAAGAGATTTCAGTTCATTATGCACATGAATTTGAATTTGAATAATAATCTCTCTCTCTACTTGTCATCGATTTCTTTAATTTAAAGTCTTTATTTTATAACATTTACGAACTTATACTTGTTTTTCTCACACCAAGTAACTTTAAAATATTTCATCTGCATTTGTACATTAATGTCAAATAATGCATTTCAAGGGCAACAAGTTCCATGGACTTTATATGGCATGGTCTGTCGACATTATATTGGTCTTCCCTCTTTTATGATAGTAAAATATACTATATACACATCAAACATAAATACTTTTTATCCTGCACCTCTATGTACGTTGGCATGTAGCTTAAGAAAAAAAATTAAATACTTTCAAAACTTATAATATAAAATAAGTCAAGATATTTGTGTGACTATAAATCATCTCATTAAAGATAAAATAAAAAAATTAAAAATATATTATTTCTAAATAAGAAAGTATGACATTCCCTTTAGGATAGCCAAAAAAATATGATTTATAAACGTTGGGAAGTGTGTCATGCTAATAGAAGGGAGGAGACAATTAAAAAATTAAAGCAGTAAATTTTAAAAGACAAAACAAAACAAAATTTATATGATTCGATAATATTTACCTATTCCACGGTCACACAAAGAACAACCTTTAATTACTGCAAAAGAAGAGATCGTCGAAGTTGTAAGGGGTTATTTGCAAATGAAAAGGCAGAGACCTTTATTTAACAATAGGATACTCATTGTTTTTCTAAATCATTTACTTAACAATAGGATAAATTATTATTAACATTCTTATACGATCCTTCAATTTTAGATATACCCATTGTTTTTCTAAATCATTTATTTAGCATCCGTATATTATAAAAATCCTATTCACTATTATTCTCCTTCTTATAATAGTTAATATTTGCCACGACCCAAATCCCGAACCTGGTCGTGATGGCGCTTCTCGTGAAGACAAAGCCAGTCAGTCAACCCAATTCATCCTTTTAAAATAATTATTTAACACAATTATAGTACAACATGGTTTAATAATACCAAATAGCGGAAGTATAGATAAAAATGCGGAAAATCTAACCCAACACAACCCTAACCGAGGTGTCACAAGTCATGAGCAACTAAGAAATCCTGACACAAGTCTACTAAATACGAAATCCGATACAATAGTTCGAATAACATGGAAATAATAATATAAAGGAGTCACGGGGCTGCAGACGCAACTGCTACCTCGTAGTCTCCGAAATACCACCTGGACTGGAAGGATCAGCTCTCAGGGATAGGAATCTGCTATGCCTAAATCTGTACACACGGTGCAGGGAGTAATGTGAGTACTCCGACCTAGTGAGTAATAAATATAAATAATGGTTGAAAGCAAGAAAACACGTAAAAGCACAAAGCATTCTATACAGAAGCAATAAAATCACTTAAATAGCAAATCAGTGAAATATCAGATGAAATCTCTTTTAAACCAGCACACCAGGTAATTTGGCAGTAAATGACAAGTCGAAATCTGCCCCTCGGGCTCAATATCAAAATAACAAGTAGAAATCTGCCCCTCGGGCTCAGTATTAAAATTTGTCCGCTCTGGTCAGTCATTATTACCTGACCACACGGTTTTATTCCTGGTCAGTCATTGTTACCTGACCAAGATGCATCCTACAGTGCCATTGTTACCACTGTCTAAAATTTGTCCGTTCACTCTCAGAACAATATCATATAGTAACCGCTGCGGGGTGCAGCCCGATCCATTTAACGTCGACTGCGCTCACTGGGGGTCTGCAGACTCCGGGAGGGGCCCCTTACGGCCCAAGCGCAATATTAAGCCACCTCGTGGCGTATAAAATAAGGCCTGAAAGCCTTCTCACATCACACACGAGGTCTGAAAGCCTCCTCACGTCACACTCGAGGCCTGAAAGCCTTCTCACATTACACTCCAGGCCTGAAAGCCTCCTCACATATGGCCCTCGGCCTTACTCAGTCCGAAATCATCATAAGCCCCTCGGGCATTTGTAAAACAGTGGTTCTCATCCCAAAATATCATTTAAGTTTCAAATCTGTATAAAAGTGGTTGAGTTTGTAAAACCATAAATATCAACAGGACTGAGTTTAAATATAAGTCAAAACAGTGAGGAAATAGTGATAAAAATCCCCGAAAGATTCAAATAATTGGCACGAAGCCCAAATATGGAAATTAGCCCAAATCACGATGATAACAAATCAATCTCAGTCAAATGTGCAGTAAAATCATCAATTGGGATGGACCAAGTCACAATCCCTTGTAATAAAAGACCTCGCGCTCGTCATCCAGCGCGTGCTTCACCTCAATATAGCACTACGATGTGCAATCTGGGGTTTCAAACCCTCGGGACATCATTTAACATCATTACTCAACTCGAACCGGCTATTTCTTTGGCTCGCGACACCTTTGCCTTTCGAATTGGCCTCCACATGCGTCCAATCTATCCAAAATTAGAACGAATACGTCATAATATGTTATGAGAATAAAGCCCAATCAAAACAATCGAAAAATACTAAAATTCTCGAAATTAGCAAAAACCCGAGCCCCGGGCCCACGTCTCAAAATTCAAAAAATTTTACATCAACGGGTTTCTTATCTCCCCACGAGTCTAACCATACCAAAATTATCAAATTCCCATAACATTCCGACCCTCAAATCCGTGATTCTATCCAAGAGGATTTTCTAACTTTTTTCTATCAATATTCACGGATTAAACGCTGAACTAGTAATAGATTCAAGTAATATAACCAAAATTGAGTTAAGAGCACTTACCCCGTTGTTCTCTCCAAAAATCTCCCGAAAAATTGCCTTAACCGAGCTCCAAATCGTCAAAAATGGAAAATGGGAACGAAGTCCCATTTTCAGAACTTAACATTCTGCCCAGGCATTTTCTTCTATTCGATCGCAATACCCCTCTGCGATCACAATGCACAAAATTTTCACCTCTGATTTTAACACTATACGATCGCATAAGCATCCGTGCGATCGCAATGACGAAACACTTTACACTATGCGATCGCATACACACCCACGCGATCGCAATGAACAAAATCCAAACTCCCAAGTTTCCTCTATGCGATCGCACTACTCTCCCGCGATAGCATTGAACAACTGACCACCCCAAAAAAAACCTTTTATGCAATCGCAAAGCCTCTCATGTGATCGCATAGAGCAAAACTCTACAGCACTGACCTGTAATTTTCTGCAGCATCCAAAGTCCCAAAAACCTTCCGTTAGCCATCCGAATTTACCCTGAGGCCCCCGGGACCTCAACAAAAAATACCAACACCTCCTAAAACATCCTTTAAACTTGTTCCAATCATCAAAACACCTCAAACAACGCCAAAACCATCAAATTACATCGAATTCAAGCCTAAGTTCTTCTAAAACTTCCAAAACACGCATTCAATAAAAAACCCAACCAAAACACGTCCGAATGAACTAAAATTTTGCACATATATCCCAAATCACCTAACGAAGCTACAACAACTCTCAGAATTCCATTTTGACTCTCAGATTAAAATCTTACATATCAACCGGAAATCTCCAAAATACTAACTTCGCCAATTCAAACCTAATTCTACATCGGACCTCCAAAATTACTTCTGGTCACACTCTTAAATCACAAATCACCCCCGGAACTAACCAAACCGTCGAAATTCACATCCGAGCCCTCTAACTCATAAGTCAATGTCTGGTTGACTTTTCCAACTTAAGACTTCTTAAAAGAGACTAAGTGTCTCATTTCTTATCAAAACCACTCCAAATCAACTCTATTACACAAGATACGGATAATGAAGCATAAAAAAGCTGAAAATGGGAAAAACAGAGCGGTAACTCATGAGACGATGGGTCGGGTCATCACATCCTCCCTAACTTAAACAAACGTTCATCCTCGAACGTACCCAGAGTTGTTCCAAAAGCCAACACTCGCTGAATAACCTTGCCGCGCATATACCCGGTGGTGATCACACGTCACCCTATCTCATCTAGGTCCGACAACACATTGTAACTGAAATTTTTGCAATCCCATCTAGCCCATAAGCCATAGGACCACATTTCCACTATTTAAATCTTCCATACGATCAGAATCCAACATTCATACTGTGAATAATCCCGAACAAGCTATAACAACTCATACATGAAACCTCAGGTGCAATTACATAACATGCACATGACTCAAACGCTTGCAGCGATAAATTCTAATCACATCAGCTGCACGCAACACCCGAATACCTATAGGAAAACTCTTATCAACTAAAGTCTCATCTCACACTTTCATATACTGCCAATGATAACTAATTTACGCAGTAATCCATAGCCAATTTCCATACAACCATTCATGAAGTCACTTATCCTTTGGCAAATGCTACATCAAATTTCTAAGTCGAAGCTCGATATTATCCTTCCAACATACTGAAATCGAATCCATTTTATTCATTAATGATCCCTATGATATATTCTAATCCAACACACTACCCTGGTGACATGACACACCAATACATGCCTAAGCAACAACTCGCACGGTACGTGCGCCAATAAGCAACAATTCGAGTATACTAAATTCATGAAAATGACTCAAATAAAAGAGTTGTACCACAAGTGAATCACCATACTCACGGAGAAGTGTATAATACAATGCCATACCAGTAAACCTCACTATTGCACCATCCGGCTACCCCAGAAAGAGAAAATACCTCAAAGGAGAGAGCCGTTTTGCAAGTTCCACAAGTACCACCCCAACGATATGCTATGAGCTCGTCAATCATAGTGGAACCCAGATACATGAATAGAATAATGATAACCAGCTCTTCTATAGTTCACATTGACACCAACCTCACGAGCAACTTAGTTGCTAACAACATAATCCACCTGGCACGGTCATAAACCTCCAGTCCAAGCATATCATATAGGAGCGATCCAATAAGTACGCTTGTATATGCTAAATGAAATAATATTCTCATGCTCCTGTACTGGCATATATAACATTCTATATCGTAGGCATGAACAAACTAGGTTGTCACAGCTCAAACCAGCACATTAACGCATAATTAGTAATTACCAAGTTTGTTCTGGACTCTAGCATCTTGGAAATATCAAGTATAGTCCAGATAGTTCTTAACACAATTACTAATACGAGAAACATTATACCTTTAAGCTCAATGCCCCACTCTAGGCATATCATAGCCTACGTATCTTCCGAGCATGAATATTGGCTCGGTGCTTGCACACATGTTCAAACCTCATATATATATATATATTCGCGCTCGCAGCGCATACTTATCACCATCAATTAGCTCGACTAGTGCATCCACTGAGTTAGATAAAATACTCTCCTCAACATGCCACAATCCCGAAATAGTATATTTTTGAGAATTCCCTGTTTCTAAATTCATAGATCACATAAATCACCGTAACTGATCACAAACTCAGCACCCAAATGACTAACACATCCCTCAAGTACGATCATCCCATGATAATTATTTCTAAAAAATTTCTACAATACATAACAAGATCAAAATATTGGTAGTCGATCAATCAAGTGAGCGTTGAAACGCCAATAAACATCTGTTAATCAGAATATAATGTGCACCCTTCTCAGGCCTTACCGAGCAGTCATAAAATTCAATCTAAATATCTGAAACTGACTATTCTATCCATAATTTATGACCTTGTCTTCAAGGATGAACTGCCACCTCGTATATAAAAATATTAAACATGCACAACATACCACGTCTATTTTATCATCATTTTGCAAACGCAAGAATATCATTAAAATTTCCGGGCTATAGGAAAATTACATTCCGGGCCATTAGAAATCTTCTATTTGCTCCCATTTAGGAGGAGTTCATAATATAGAATATGTTCCGCGCACCGGTAGAAGATATTCGGCTCGAACCATGGTAAAAATCATCAAGAAAACTTTCAAATCTGCTCGCACATAACCAAGCTATCAAAACGGAATTCCCCTGGCTTGACCAGGACATGTAGGTTACCAACCCAAGAATATTGCATGTAATCAATGCACATTCTCATTGTGCCATCCTTCTTCTTCACAAATAAGACTAGTGCACCCCAGGGTGACACACTAGGCCAAATGAACCCCTTTTCTAGGAGTTCCTGAATCTGCTCTTTCAATTCCTTCAGCTCCGTTGGTGCCATACGGAACGGTGGAATAGAAATGGGCTTAGTGCCCGACACCAAGTCGATACCGAAATCAATATCCTTGTCTGGTGTCATGCCCAGCAGGTCTGCAGGAAATACATCGGGAAAAATCCCTCACAACTGTGACATAATCAATACTAGGAGTCTCAGCTCCAACATCTCGCATAAAATCTAGATATGACATACAACCTTTCCCAACCATACGTTGGGCTCTTAAGAGATTACTCTGCTAGGAACATAATCAGTCACACCACGCCACTCAATCCGCGGTACACCCGACATAGCCAAAGTAACTGTCTTAGCATGACAGTCTAGAATAGCATGACATGGATATGCCCAATCCATGCCCAATATAAAATCAAAGTCCACCATGCTCAATAGCAATAGATCAACTCGGGTCTCCAGACCCTCAAAAATCACATCACATGACCGGTACACACGGTCCACAATAATAGTATCGCCCACCGGGGTAGATACATGAATATGTAAAGAAGGAAACTCTCGGGGCATACCCAAATAATGAGCAAATTACGAGGACACATAAGAATAGGTGGAACCGGGATCGAATAATACAGAGGCATCTCTGTGGCGATTGGAACAATACCTGTAATAATAGCATCTGAAGCAATATCATCTGTCGTGCTTGGAATAGCATTAAAACGAGCCTGGCAACCGCCTGATTGACCTTAATCTCTGCAAGCCATAACTGACTCACCAACATGCCTCAAACTGGAACCAATATAGCACATAACCGTGCAATCAACTTAATTAATAGAAAACTCCGCAACTTGGCTCAAAGCCATAGATCAAAACGCACTCAATCAATCATAACGCATATTCTCTATTGTTGTTGTAATACTATAGTGAGATTGAACTCACTCATTCATAAGCTTGTGGAAACACAAATCATCTGAAATTTTAACTGTTCTGCAATTCTTGCATTCACTCACATAACAGTTGAGCCCACTCTCTAGGCGGTTCAATTTAGATTTCAACGCATATTCTTCATTTGTAAATGAGATCTTCTAATATACATATAAGGATCATGCCACTTCGGAATACTCCGCAGGAGATAACCCACCTGCGTCGCCTCAATATAACATTTCCGTATACCTTCCACCGCCATGCACATTACACAACCACTTATTCTTCCTGAGTCTGAACTCATACCACAATATGAAATTTACTTCACTCCCAACTAGCAGACATGAAAAGATTCCTCACACGCCCATAACTCGGGGCTACACATCAATCATAATGGAAATCATACACTTAATAGTTCACCTATCATCCAGCAGGTCTTCCTCGACACTTCCAAGTTACAAAGATACATCTCGCAGTACTAACATACTCATCACATGGATATCCTATCGCCATTCCCGCTAATAGGGACAATACTAAACATATAAGTTCAAAATACTTGCTCACACAATCAGCACCTCGGTGCTCAAGCCATAGGCAAAGATCCGGCCTCAAGTCCTCCAGACTAGCCCAATATCAAACTCACAGAGATCACATCTCGACCCTTGATCGGGGAATCACAAGCCATCAAATCACATCCTATATTGAGCGCTCATGCGTGCATACAAATGCGTGGAAGGAATTTCAAGAGTTTCTTTTCAAGCTGAATCAAGGACGCACGATAAGCATTCAAGAATGTGAAGTTTTGATAAAGGTTCTGCAGCCTCTCGAGGATAAATACAGACGTCTCCGTACTGATCCGCGAGACTCTACTAAACCTACTCATGACTCGCGAGACCTAGTAACCTAGGCTCTGATACCAACTTGTCACGACCCAAATCCCGAACCTGGTCGTGATGGCGTCTTTCGTGAAGACAAGGCCAGCCAGTCAACCCAATTCATCCTTTTAAAATAATTATTTAACACAATTATAGTACAACATGATTTAATAATACCAAATAGCGGAAGTATAGATAAAAATGCGGAAAATCCAACCCAACACAACCCTAACCGGGTGTCACAAGTCACGAGCAACTAAGAAATCCTGACACAAGTCTACTAAATACGAAATCCGATACAATAGTTCAAATAACATGGAAATAATAATATAAAGGAGTCACGGGGGCTGCGGACGCCAACAGCTACCTCGTAGTCTCCGAAACACCACCTGGACTAGAAGGATCAGCTCTCAGGGATGGGGATCTGCTATGCCTGAATCTGCACATACGGTGTAGGGAGTAATGTGAGTACTCCGATCCAGTGGGTAATAAATATAAATAATGGCTGAAAGCAAGAAAACACGTAAAGGCACAAAGCATTCTATACAGAAGCACTAAAATCACTTAAATAGCAAATCAGTGAAATATCAGATGAAATCTCGTTTAAACCAGCACAACAGGTAATTTGGTAGTAAATGACAAGTAGAAATCTGCCCCTCGGGATCAATATCAAAATAACAAGTAGAAATCTGCCCCTCGGGCTCAATATTAAAATGTGTCCGCTCTAGTCAGTCATTGTTACCTGATCACACGGTTTTATTCCTGGTCAGTCATTGTTACTTGACCGCACGCTTTTATTCCTGGCCAATCATTGTTACTTGACCAATATGCGTCCTACAGTGCCATTGTTACCACTATCTAAAATTTGTCCGTTCACTCTCAGAACAATATCATATAGTAACTGCTGCGGTGTGCAGCCCGATCCATTTAACGTCGACGACGCTCACTGGGGGTCTGCAGACTCCGGGAGGGGCCCCTTACGGCCCAAGCGCAATATCAAACCACCTCGTAAAGTATAAAATAAGGCTTGAAAGCCTTCTCACATCACACACGAGGCCTGAAAGCCTCCTCACATCACACTCCAGGCCTGAAAGCCTCCTCACATATGGCCCTCAGCCTTACTCAGTCCGGAAATCATCATAAGCCCCTCGGGCATTTGTAAAATAGTGGTTCTCAGCCCAAACTATCATTTAAGTTTCAAATTTGTATAAAAGTGGCTGAGTTTGTAAAACCATAAATATCAACAGGACTGAGTTTAAATATAAGTCAAAACAGTGAGGAAATAGTGATAAAAATCCCCGAAGGATTCAAATAATTGGCACGAAGCCCAAATATGGCAATTAGCCCAAATCATGATGATAACAAATCAATCTCAGTCAAATGTGCAGTAAAATCATCAATCGGGATGGACCAAGTCACAATCCCCAGTAGTAAAAGACCCTGCGCTCGTCATCCAGTGTGTGCTTCACCTCAATATAGCACTACGATGTGCAATCCGGGGTTTCAAATCCTTAGGACATCATTTAACATCATTACTCACCTCGAACCTGCTATTTCTTTAGCTCGCGACTCCTTTGCCCTTCGAATTGGCCTCCACGTGCGTCGAATCTATCCAAAATCAGAACGAATACGTCATAATATGTTACGAGAATAAAGGCCAATCAAAATAATCGAAAAATACCAAAATTCTCAAAATTAGCGAAAACCCGAGCCCGGGCTCACATTTCGAAATTCAGAAATTTTTACATCAACGGATTCCTTATCTCCCTACGAGTCTAACCATACTAAAATTATCAAATTCTCATAACATGTCGACCCTCAAATTCGTAATTCTATCCAAGAGGGTTTTCTAACTTTTTTCTATCAAAATTCACGGATTAAACGCCAAACTAGTAATAGATTCGAGTAATATAACCAAAATTGAGTTAAGAGCACTTACCCCGTTATTCTCTCCAAAAATCTCCCGAAAAATCGCCTTAACCGAGCTCCAAATCGTCAAAATGGAAAATGGGTTCAGAACTTAACATTCTGCCCAAGCATCTTCTTCTATGCGATCGCAATGCACAAATTTTTCACCTCTGATTTTAACACTATGCGATCGCATAAGCATCTGTGCGATCGCAATGACCAAACACTTTACACTATGCGATTGCATACACACCCACGCGATCGCAATGAACAAAATCCAAACTCCCAAATTTCCTCTATGAAATTGCACTACTCTCCCGCGATCGCATTGAACAACTGATCACCCCCAAAAAATCCTTTTATGCGATCGCAAAGCCTCTCTTGCGATCGCATAGAGCAAAACTCTACAACACTGACCTGCAATTTTCTGTAGCATCCAAAGTCCCAAAAACCTTTCGTTTGCCATCCGAATTCACCCTGAGGCACCTGGGACCTCACCAAAAATACCAACACCTCCAAAAACATCATTTAAACTTGTTCCAATCATCAAAACACCTCAAACAATGCCAAAACCATCAAATTGCATCGAATTCAAGCCTAAGTTCTTCTAAAACTTTCAAAACACGCATTCGATCAAAAACCCAACCAAAACACGTCTGAATGACCTAAAATTTGTACACATATCCCAAATCACCTAAAGAAGCTACATCAACTCTCAGAATTCCATTTCGACTCTCGAATCAAAACCTCACCTATCAACCGAAAATCGCCAAAATACTAACTTCGCCAATTCAAGCTTAATTCTACACCGGACCTCTAAAATTACTTTCGGTCACACTCTTAAGTCACATGTCACCTTCCGAAATTAACCGAACCGTCAGAATTCACATCCGAGCCCTCTAACTCATAAGTCAATGTCCGGTTGACTTTTTTCAACTTAAGGCTTCTTAAAATAGACTAAGTGTCTTATTTCTTATCAAAACCACTCCAAATCAACTCTATTACATATGATACGGATAATGAAGCATAAAGAAGCTGAAAATCGGGGAAACAGAGCGGTAACTCATGAGACGATGGGTCGGGTCATCACAATATTTAGCTGAAGTTGCCCTTATCCCCATTCCCATTCGCGCATTGTACATCATTTTTCGTTAAAAGCCAATAAATTCTCCATCTGACGTTTTGAAGGTTCACTGAAATCCACTTACCTTAGAAAGCTTGTTGGAAGTTCTCGACTAGTTTTAAATTAGGAAATTTTACCTCCTATAGTTAATGTTGATATCTTATTTATTATAAATAACCATTCTAGAAAATTATCTACTATAACTACCTTTTAATTTTTATATCAAAATATCTATTTATGGTCACGTCCTACATTTAAGCTATTAAATACGCTGTGTATTTTTCTCTCCCCCTCTCTCTTCCCCCTCTCCTCCTTTCTCTTTCCTCTTTCTTCTCTTCCTCC